>NJRQ01000314.1:45426-85317 GCA_003063805.1 Aphaenogaster ashmeadi
TTGAGAGTTCAAGGGACTTGGTTTAGTTGGTTTACAATTTATGATTGTGGTTCTATGTAGATAGAAATTTATAATCTGCATTATTTTAATTGCGATGTGAATTATGTGATTTTGGACCCTCTTACCACGTGTATCTCATAAATGTGACGTGATACAAATTTTTGGGAAACGGATTCTGTTTCAGTACGTTAAAATATGTAGGAAACAGTTAGTCTTCCTTCTGGAACGAAATACTTTTTTTATTTTGTGGTCCTGTGTAATTAAACCGAACAATTAATTTTTCCTTTTCATGTCTTTAAAAAAAAATATATATATACTTAAATAATAACAATTAATCGTCAGTAGATCCAGTGTTAACAGAGATTATGCACACGATTGCAGTGGTTTCATTTGCCCCCGAGTCTAGACGTAACATCATCACGTGCGATTGATCGGTCATTGTTACGTTGAAGCATATCAGATTTATTGTCTCGAGTATACATGATAATATATTCGTTAAAATATTTATTTTGTATCACATTAGGCAGTCTTAAAACATCACAAAAGGTCACGAACTGAAGAGGATTTTATTGTCAGTCGAGATCGAAACCGGTATTGGCAATCATAATCACATTATAATTATTTGTACTAAGTATTAAATTTGATTTATCGCTCGTATAACCGCGCTCCAGATTCGCATTGGCTCGATTTATACTACAGTCGAATATTAATGAACTAAACAGATATTTGTTTAATTATACTTTATACTAATAACTCAGATAAAAGCATTATTCCCATTAGCATATTCATATTCTGCTTATTTGTAAGAAAAATTGTATATAATTGTATAAAATTTCTTTCTTCCCACACACACCCACACACACCCACACACAACACGCACAATAGAGAATCCCATTGAAGAAGTAATAATATTTAGCTAGATTAGGGGATTTATTTGTATCAGAATGATGCGCAGAAATCCAAGGGATTATTGTACTCGGATTTCCCCAATATGTTCTATCTTGTAAACTACACGAAGTTAGTTTGCCGCTAAGCAAATTCCCATTCATATAACGTCCTACGTGACTTCAAAGGCTGTCAGATGAGCCTTGAGGAGAGCCCGTTGGAAAACACGGGCGACCAGCGTAGCGTGGACAGACGTGAGGCGTCGAATAAATTTATAGGTGAGGAGGGAACTTCTCCGGGCGCGAGCGAGAGGGTCGCCCGTTCTCCGACGGTTGTCCTTCTTCCCGGCCTGCTCCTCGTGTTCGCTCGCGGAGAGATAGCCTGGGCTCTCCTCGAGGCTGGCAGGTAAAGTCAGTAGGCGGGCGCAGGTTCGTTCACCTCGGCCTAGCGGCCGACCGGATAGCGGGACCCTGGCTTTCCAGCGGGCCCGTCGTCCTCGTCGTCGTCATCATCGTCGTCGTCGTCGTCGTCGTCGTCGTCGTCGTCGTCGTCGCCTGTCGTCGTCGTCGTCATCGTCAGCATCGTCGTCGTCGTTGTTATAGTCGTCGTGGCGATCCGCCGTCCGATCGTACCGCCCCGGTATACATACTCGTGTAACACGTTTGCACAATTATGTCCGCACGCCCATACCAACGCCTATTTCTGTGTCCCGACGAGAGCAGGCACCTTCACACCTGCGAAAAATATATCCGCTTTGTGCGCGGCGCTCTCCACCGCGCGCATATATTATATTGTTGCACCGGCGGCTTTTGCTCTCCTGTCGGCGCGGGCCGTTAGCTAATTGGCCGTGTTAATTATATCCGAACGGCTCAACGAATTCACCTCTCTTTTGCAGAAACAACGAGCATAAATGAAGCGATCTACGCAAATTTTGATACGCCGAAAATTCGTCAAAAGTTCCCATTTCTTAATCTTACACGGAAAGAACGGTTTTGCCGAAGTATATAAAAATTAGGCCAGATACAGATCTGAAAATAATTACGTTGGACTATTTAGATAATTATATTGGACGCTCAAGCTGGTTGCTAGAATGTCTAAACTTTTTGCAGCATTATCATCATGCTTAAGCGTTTTAATAATTTTGACGCACCAAAAATTCGTCAAAAGTTCCCATTTCTTAATCTTACATAGAAAGAACGGCTTTGCCGAAGTATATAAAAATTAGGCCAGATACAGATCTGAAAATAATTATGTTGGACCATTTAGATAATTATATTGGACGCTCAAGCTGGTTGCTAGAATGTCTAAACTTTTTGCAGCATTATCATCATGCTTAAGCGTTTTAATAATTTTGACGCACCGAAAATTCGTCAAAAGTTCCCATTTCTTAATCTTACATAGAAAGAACGGCTTTGCCGAAGTATATAAAAATTAGGCTAAATACAGATCTGAAAATAATTATGTTGGACCATTTAGATAATTATATTGGACGCTCAAGCTGGTTGCTACCCAGTGAGAAATGATTCATCGAATCGACATCGGATCGACGTCGATTCGATGAGTTTAATTTGTCATTTCTTACTGGGTAGAATGTCTAAACTTTTTGCAACATTATCATCATGCTTAAGCGTCCAAGCAAATTATTTTAATGGTCCAATTTAATTATTTTCAGATCTGTATTTGACCTAATTATTTATATTCCTTAGCTTAAACTTTCCGTATAAATAATCTTGTAATCGTTCACATCACGATTTTCCTATAATCCGCCATATTTATTCTGATCTGATCTTTCGTATTTGCGATCGAAAGGAAATTCTACAATACTCTACAGATGTAGAAATAATTCTTATATACACGTGGAGACAAAACGTGGCGTAAAATGCGCTTTTTTCCGCGTTGGTAACGTCGAAAAATGAATCTGCCATGATTATACGTTGCAGTATCTAATCTGTCTCGGCGAGAGAAAAAAGAAGCGCGTACTGCAGACTGCAGATCTGTACTGGAAGATTCAGATTGAGTATGCTTTATCAGCGCGTATTTAAGCCGACGTCATTACAGGAAGTATGCAAGCGTATCGCGGAATTGCCCGATAATGGAGAACGCGTCGGACGATTCGTCGTAAAAAAAAAAGAGAGAAACAAACGTTTATCAAGTCGCGCCGAACGATTTCTCATGCAAGGTAACGGACGAGCCTGGTAGTTACGCATTGTTGTGTGCTGTCAGAGACAACGCGTTAGTTATCTTTCTCTTGCACAATTCCGGAGTTTATTCTGGACAGACGAATCTCTCTCCTTTTTGGGGAGGAATCTCTGCTTTTGCGGGAGAGCGATACTAGTTGAAATACTTCCGAAAAGACTGAAGAATATCTGTAAATCAAACGACTCATTTATAAGAGGAATATATCGCTGAAATCATTACTTTCCTCCATAATACTGACGCGATTAAGACTTAGATCAAATTATGCATTGGAGATTGAGAATTGCGAACTGAAGAATTCGACTAATCAAATAATCTGAATCCGTTTCGTTCTGATTGGTCGAATTCTAATCTCCAATTCGCAATCTTCAATGCGAGTCTGACACGAGTCTAATTGAAGATTAGAATTCAACTCGAATCAAAACGAAGAGAATGAAAAATTAAGATTATCTGAATGGTCGAATTCTAATTTTCAATTCGCAATTCGCAATCTTCAATGCGTAGCGGACTTTAGGAAGCTATCCCTGATGCACTCCTCGCAACCTGAATTCTACTCGCTTTTGAAGCTGCAGGCCCTCGCGGTGTCATTGACGCTGATACATTTTGAACGGCGTAGCTAGCAACAAACGTGAAACGGTACATTTCCACTTGTCGGATGACTTTTATAATTCCGTTTACCGTGAATTACCGTACGCCGAGGGTCACCTGCATATCGGCGAGAGATCGCAGCGGATTTTTCCGGCCGATGGCAAATTGATGCCAACCCCGCGTGGGAAACATCAACTTTCACCCACGAGACCAGAAGTAAACTCATAGCGCGCGAGTGTAACGGCTCTTCGTGTTTCAACGAATCGCGGCCTAGTGTTTGCCGAGCGAGATAAAAAGAGAGGAAGAGGACGAAAGAGAGGAAAGGCCTTGATTATAGTTCTAGTGTTGTTTTTTTTAAGACCGTCTTTTAATTTTAAGAACATCTGCTACGATGAGTACACCGTTGCAATTCTTTTATCTTCGGCTTTAAGTATCCCGGTAATTGGATCTTGAATCAACGTTTTGAAGAAGCAAATCCCACGCTTAAAAATTAAAGCTCTCTTTTAGCTCTTCCGCTGTTTAATTAAATCAAGATACTAAACCTAATCGTGTAATTTAATTGGACTGCAGTAAAACTTATAATTCTAGAAGTAATCGCCTGCCACGAGTGACTTCGTGAATGTCTCTGAAAAATATCTTTTAAGAATGGGTCGAGATATAATGGGTTTTTATACAACATATGACAGATTCATGTATCTATTCATCGAAAATACCGTTTAACGATATTTCCTAATGAATGGCTCGTGTCTACAAAGAGAGCCATTATTATATTCATTCATTCAATTATTCATGCACGCGCGTTATCTGTGTTATCTGTGTTGCTGCGGTAATCTTTGGGTTGGGGTGACTTTAAACAAATATTTGTGGCTGATACATAATCAATTGCAAGAAAGACTTGCTAGTGGGCGAGAATTATTCTATAATATCTGCTCCAAAATTTGTCATTTCCATCTATTTATCACTTAATATATCACTTCTATCTACGAAATTTTTCTTTCCAAGAAGTATATATGTTTTCATTTATGATTTATATCTGTGACGGTAACATTGGTTAATATATTGTTAATTTATTTTCCTATTCTGTGAGAAATAAGTCAGTATATTAATGGCATATAATTTTTTAAATTGGTATACAAATACAGAATTTGTTGTTAGATGAATCGTCAAACGTTAACTTAAATATTAAGTGTATTCTTTCATTAATTATCTGGAACCTCGTAAAACTATGCTTAAATTATGCTTTCATTTAAATTGTTAAACTTTAAATTATGCCTTCATTGAGATGTAGTTTACTTAAATGAACAATAAATAAGTTCATAAAAGATATCGACAAATCTTACAAAATTCAATGAGAAATGACATTTGGGCGGTTTTTCAATATCTCTTGTTTGTTCTGTTAAAGACTTAAAACCACAAGAACGTATGTAGTAAAGTGAACAAGATATTTCCGACCTTAAAGATATAGAAAAGATGATAACATGAAACAACCACGTTTTTATTTTCAATATAATTATCTTTTATTTCAATACACATTTTAAAACTATAAATTAATTTTTCTATATCACTAAAAAAATATTCTGAATTGTCATCCTTAAAATAATTTAACATTGCGGAGATTACTCGTCTGATAGAAAAAAATTATCATTGATGAAGAAGTGATTTTCAGTGAACTATTTAAAAGTAAAAAATTGAAGATATCTTTTTACTGGTATACAAAAATTAATTCATTTAAATAGAAAAAAAACTATCACTGATGAAGAAGTGATTTCCAGTGAACTATTTTAAAGTAAAAAATTGAGGATATCTTTTTAGTGGTATATATACAAAAATTAATTCATTTAAAATATATATTAAAATAAAAGGTGATTATACTTATTATGAAAAATGAGAATGTTGAAAAATGAAGTGAGGTTGTTACAATTTTATCATTTTATATTCTTGGGTCAGAAACTTTTGGATCTTATTACGTAGATAAAGGCGTAAGATAATCGCGTGGAAATCTCTTTCTTTGGCATGATAATCGGTCATCGCACGCTCGAATTGTGCCACCCTATATATACAGTGTACAGCGTCCGCAGTCTAGATTCGCTTCTCTAGCGGGCGAGCTCTATACTCAGCGGATTCTTCGAGGTCTCTCACGAGTGTGCACTTCGCGTACGTGCGTGCATGCGTGCGTACGCGCACGCTTGCGCGCGCACGCGTGCATGTGCACTCGAGCGGGCGCGCGCGCACGAGAGTGCGCCTACCTGCACATGCACACGCCGAATTGCAGGACATTAAACCCCGACTGAATGCAGATTCGCGCGCTCGAACGAGCGCGGCAAATCGAAGGCGAGGCCTGCACGTGTGCGCGCGAGCAAGGAGGAGGAGAGATCCTCTTAACGGCAATGACAATCCCGCATTAACTCATGATATAATGTTTACAATATAACTTGCTTGCACAACGGGTGTCTTGCCACACGATTTTTTAAAATTATTTTTCCTCTAAAACCGGTGGTGTGGAAACGAAATGGTACCTGCGTATCAGGAGTTTCGTCATGAGTGATATAATGCAATATAATTATTTAATTTAATGTAATTATTTAAGAGTAAACTGGATAGGTGCGTGTTTCATGTTGCAATTTAATATAATGTATTAAATCTAAAGAATCATTATTATTATTTTACTATTTTACACATTAGATTTTTTTTAATAGTATGTAGACACAAGTATACACTGAGAAAAAAAATTTGTTAACTTGACTAAATTTTTCAACTAAATAAAATTTCTTCAGTTCAAGTATTTATTTATTTAAGTTAAATTTATAAATATTTGAAAAGTAAAGTTCAAGTATATTATATGTTTAAGTTAAATAAATAAATACTTGAACTGAAGAAATTTTATTTAGTTGAAAAATTTAGTCAAGTAAACAAATTTTTTTTTCAGTATAATAATTATGATTTTACTGACAATTTCAAATGGCACTAGTTTTTGATTTCAGATCTATTGTATAGAATGCGCACGTATTTGGCGCCGTTTATCTTTTTAAAAAGTTAATTTTGTACAGAAAACATAATTATTTAAGAGTAAATTGGATATGTGCGTGTTTTATAATGCAATTTAATATAACGTAATTATGTTAAACTGGATGTCTCTGAATTTGATCCAGATTTTCTGCAGAAATTGCCGCACTCGTTTCTCTACGTAGAAAATTTTACTTCGTCACGGGAGGTCAATCTTTTTCAGCCGATTTATTCGACTCGACGTGAGTGAGTGGCGAAACGTAAGATGAGAGGAGAAAGATCGATATGGGGGCGATGAATATTTTTAAAAAGTAGGTTTCGTATAGATAAGAAATGCTAGGAAACGTGGACCCTCCTTTCAGGGATCTCAATTTAATAGGCGAGTTGGAATTATGCGGATCAGATTACGCGAGATTTCCGATAAGAGTACGAGGCGCTCGATAATTTTCAGCATGTAATCGAATTAACGTTACAAAGTGGCACAGAAATAAAGGAAGGTCAATGGCTTCGGAGCGTCACACGAAAATCGAGCGGCGACAGATCGCGACGTGTCGCTCGTTATACCGGGTGATCCAAAGAAAAATAGTCCTGAATTAATCGCTCCTGGAGTCCGCTGTCTATTCGCATATCCTGGAGAAGACCTGCCCAAAGTTCGACTACGCATTGGAGATTGAGGACTGTGAACTGAGGATTAGAATTCGCATAAATTTAATTTTAATTCGTTTCGTTCTGATTGGTTGAATTCTAATCGCTATCTCGCCGTTCTCAGTCTCCAATACGTAGTCTGATGCAGGTTTAATTTTTTGCGGCACCGAAAAATCGCTTCTCAAGCTCAATCGTTAATGCCAGTGATCGCTCGGTGGCCACTCAAACAGCTATTTTCCATAATGGTTACACCTAATGACAACTGATAGCTACCGACGACTTATTTCATGCTTTTGTAATTGCATGTTTTTGATCTCTCCACCGTACCGTTGAACGAGTCGAGATGTAACTCCAAAGAACGAAATTTCCATTTCCCCGAACAAAATTATGTTGGAATTAAAAGAAAGGAGCTTAAAGTAACGCCCGTTACACTCGGGATGTAACTAAATATGCAGGATCGGTATATCTCGTTGTCCGTTCGTGTTGCTATTTCAAAGTTAAGCTCGAGCCGCTCGTCGATTTCTGCCGGAGGAAAGTATTCGAAACAAAAATGGCGTTTGCGTTTACTGACGTGTAACGAGCCAGACGTTCGTGCATTAGCACGCCAAGCGCTAATTACCTTAAACGTTTCGCTAATTCCCTCCGTATCACAATCGGCTTAGAGATTGCACCTCGCGTGTCGATGTACCCTTAACCGTTCGCTGCGCATTAAGCGCACGTTTTCGTGAAACTTTGCATACCGACCGCATCCTCGTGGATACTTAATTAAATTATTTACAGTATTCTCGGCAATATCCACACGCGGAATAAACGTTTCAATATTATTAACCTTATCATTTCCGATAAACACTGCATTTAAGAAGAAATTCCACGATTTCGAGAGATTCTTAGAGTTCCTCAAGCAAGAGTTTGGATATAGTCCGCCATTTTCAGATTAACTATGGTGTAGTTTTGGAAAACGTTCAAATCAGTTTAGTATCTATGCAGTTTATTAATTAAAATTGAATTTAATTCAAAAGTTCATATGTATAAATATTATTATAATTATAATAAGTAAATCTGTAAAATAAATAACAGTAAAATATAAATATATTTGTAGTTAGTCTGAAATATATGTTGGGTCAGTCAAAAATGATCTGGCTGTCCAAATTCTTATTTGAGGAATTCTAGAGATTGTTTTAACGACCATAGATAGGTCTAGTTTTAGCATCCATTTACCTTACACTTATTTTTTTAAAGATATAAAAAAAGAATTTCTAGAGTGTGTCTATCTTATCTTGACTCAACAGGATAAAGGAAATCGCAGGTACTCGCTTACAGAATACAGTTAATGGATGTCTATTTTATATCACCAAGACTTCTATTTACTTGAAAAGTAAAATTTAACCATTTCTTCCGTTATTGAATAACAGGTATACAGATTATTCGAAAAGAAAGAGAAATTGCAGTAATGTATGAAGATTTATGATGTATCTGCGTAAAACTACAAAAAAGTGTGCACTACAGGTATATGCAGAAGAAATCATCACGCCTCTAATTGTAAGAGGCTAAGGATTGAGATTGAAGATTTATAAATGGAGTATGAAGATTTATCTTTTAGATGAAGAATATAGTCAACATATTCGCATTAACGTGCGATTCTTGATGGGAACTTAATATAATATAAATACTTATATATATATATATATATATATATATATATATATACATATATAGCAATTATAAAAAATATATCAGTTATAATTATATGTGTAAGAATAGGCATATATTTTTAAAGGAAATATCATTTCTAGTTGATTCGAAATTTTATGAATAAAAAAAGATATGATATAAATGTAACTTAATCTGGATATCCCGTACTTTCTTCTCAAGCTTTGCCGAACTTCTGGATAGCTCTGCACAGTTTTCATCGATGTATGACCTAGTCCTGGAAAGAAAGACGAGAATTGGCGTCATCAAGCAGAGATCTCAAAAGATTTCTCTTCATCAGAATATTAACGGAGCATGCATCTGCGTGGCCTTGTACTACGTACTACGAGCGCGATGTACGTTGGGTGGCTGAATGACACTGGGCTGCTGGTGATATATGTGTCGCACGGCGTTCGTTGATCTGAGTGATCCAATTAGCGATCCAGGCCGCGCTGTACCAATTTCTTCGAACGTTCCTTTAACCGTGTCGATGACTTCTATAACTGACGTATAACTGATCATGCCTTCTTATATCTCTTCGATTATTATTAGAAAATGATGCTTGAAGGATAGAGAATGCATATTTAAAAATCATATCTTTTTACACGTTGAAAAATTTAAATCCTTCATTTTTTTCCATGCATTACCCCTTTTATTTTTCCTTTTTCTACCCCTTTTTTCAGTATACACGTACAAACACACATGATATTATATACATAATATTATATATATAAATGTTAAATAAATATTCACATATACATATTACATATGTATGTATATATCATATTTTTTATATCATATAATTATATAATATTTTACAAATATAAATATGAAAGAAAGCTCATATCGGTCGCGGCGGATCTTAATGCCTAATAATAATTATTTTGTGAATTTTCCTACTCATACACACTGCGCGCCGCATATTCGTCGGTCTTGAAACACAATCCTTACATAAACCCGGAATTAATTCACATGTTAAATTGACGAGCAATTTAATAATTTTGATGCTAACAGGCATCTATAAGATCCCCCTTCCCCGAAAAACTGTAAAGAAATTATTGCGAAAAATAACACCTCAACCAGGATTCGAACCTGGATCTCCCAACAATCCGTGTGGGCGTCCTACCAATTCGACCATCGAGGCATGTGGTGATATTTCTCGCAATAACAAATATAAATTGTTTGAACGTCATATTTCAGGCGACGTATTTTAAACAAATGATATTAAGACCGATGATATTAAACAAATATAAATATGAAAGGAAGCCTTTATCGGTCACGGCGGGTCTTGGTGCCTAATAATAATTATTTTTGTGAATATTCCTGCTCATGCGAACTGCGCGCCGCATATTCGTCGGTCTTGAAACACAATCCTTACATGAACCCGGAATTAATTCACATGTTAAATTGACGAGCAATTTAATAATTTTGATGCTAACAGGCATCTATAAGATCCCCCTTCCCCGAAAAACTGTAAAGAACTTATAGCGAAAAATAACACCTCAACCAGGATTCGAACCTGGATCTCCCATCAATCCGTGCGGGCGTCCTACCAATTCGACCATCGAGGCACGTGGTGATATTTCTCGCAATAATATTTTATATATTGTATGATTATATAACATAAAAATATTATAATGCATTAAAATATAATATATTTATTTATATAAAATATAAAAATATATTAACAAATATGATTATATATAATTTTTAATTGTACAAAGTGCAATAGTCACAGCACCGTGAACGCTTCTATCATACCTAGCGCGTAAGGAATTACAAAGAAAATTATACCTCAACGCGGTAGAAATGCTCATCATCGAATTCCCCGACTTCGCGCCGCAGCATCTTTGCTCATCTGGCATGTAGAGCAAAGATAGAGATTTTTCTTACGCAATAAGACCTCGAGATATTGATTGAGCCCACTAAGAATCCAATCAGTCCGTCCAGCCGTTACTACGATACGATAAACGTTCCTCTCTGCACTAGTTGCTTCGCGTGTATGTACATATGTACGTGTACACGTATCGCCGCCGTTCCCGCCGCGCGGTCGCTCGCCGAGAGCGCGCGGCCGTGTGCCTTGATTTAGTCCCAATAAATAATTGCAATTGATAATGACGCGGGAATGCAGCGGCCTTTCGCGATGATTTAATCGTCGGGTTCGCCTCATCCGCCTCGGCGCGGCGGGCAGGGCGGCCTCGTTACGCTAACGATGCTCCGATCGATAAGCAAAACTGCAAAGCCAATCGTCGGCTTAAATGACCCGCTTGTGCGATACTTGAGGTCAATATAAACTACTTTTCCGCCTGATACGGACTAAGGTCGGCGTGTAAAGCGCTCGGGTCTCTCCGACGCGCGCGGTGCGGTGGTCCCCGCTCTCCGGCGCGCGCGACCCGTCGTATGCACCAACGTCGGCATCGCGACGTGTCGATGCAGCGGTACACGCGGCTGGCTATTGCACCGTCTGGTACGAACGACGCCGCTGAAAGAGCATCCGCCTCTCACGCGAGCGCGAAGGTGAACGCCGCGCTGCGTGCCGATGTCACAGGACGAGCGTACGGCATGCCTGATACGTTACTTAACAATACATTATATCATTGCTAAAGCCCGTTGCACACCTGCGAGCATAGCGAGACAGGTGATGTCGAGTGACCCTATAATAAAGAATCAACTAATACGCGCTTGCTTCAAACGATCTCTCGGGTCGTTATACAGTAACGTTAATTTATATTCTTGCTGGGCCACTGATGCCAGTTCATGATTGTTATGTATATACGCGGATTGTAAATTAAAACGATCATCTTATGAAATTAATAGTCAGTTATTGTTACTTTAATTATATAAACGGTATAGTGAAGTAACATACGAAAAATGAAGTAAGAATGAAATTTATTTTAACGATAGATTTAGTCCATCTTGTTTTTAATTAAAGATAATATTAAAAATTTGGTACCTTATTATTATAATAAAAAATAGGTTTGATTAGGAAGTAAATGCGTGTGTGAAGCATCAAATTTAAATAAAATATAAAAAATGATATAAGACTTTAATTATTAGCTCTAATTGTTGTGTATTCTTGTTATTCCCACATTAAACTATGGATATTTATTTCATTTTTTACTAACTTTCTTAGATTGTAGCAAAATATTTTGGAAAAATGATCTAAACTTGATAATAAACTTTATAAGATAATAAATAAGTCTATAATTCCTTGTGTGTTTCTTACAGAATTCTATACGTTAAAGTATTGCTTTATTATTACGATTTGATCTAAATCTTCATGAAGAAAAGGCCTACTTTGTGAGATTGCTCCCAAGTGAAAATAAAAATATAAAAATAGTGTAAAATAATATAAAAAAGTTTAATAATCAACTGTAAACATGCTTGACTATTTCTACATTAAACTATGACAATATTCAAATAATATTTATATGGATGAAATTTGTTTACAAATTTTTCTAAGTTGTTACAAAATGTAACATATTTTAAAATGGTCATTTCGTCTAAACTTGATGATAATAAACTTTATAAGATGATAATAAACAAGCTCATATGTTTCCCTGTGTTTTTTAACGAAATTATACGTTAAAGTATTGCTTTATTGTTACAATTCGATTTAAATCTTAGTGAAGAAAAGACCTACTTCATGAGATTACTCGGACAATACGCGTTATAAGATTTGATCCATTGTTTCATTTCTCAACGAGATCCGCAGGCCGGATTTCTGAATGAATATCGAGCGAAGCGGAGCAATAAATTGCGAAATATGATCTTCAAAATTGATTGCGTGAATACGACGGGGTTTTCCTGGTTTCTCTTAGCGGATCTAACGATCTGTAGAGCGGATGTGTACAATACAAAAATATCGCAAAAAAAATCTCGAGCGCGTGTATACCACGGGCGACTATCCGTCTTCGATATTTGCATTCCTACTCCGCAATGCACATTCCCTCCCGACTGCTGTCGGTGCTCTGCTCGTACCAGGCCGCACAGCCTGGCACGAACGCTGCACTTCCAAGCCGGGGCCACTTCCTCTCCTCTGCTCTCCTCTCTAGTGCCATCAGCGTCTCTCTCTCCTACTCTCATTGTCTCCCTCTCCCTAATCGGCAACCGCTCCTCACCTCTCACAGCTTCTCTCTCTCTCTCTCTCTCCTCCCCATCCTTCTCCGTCTCTTTCTGGTCGTCTCTTCTCTTGCGATGATGAGGCACCCACATACATATACACGTGGCTTACTTACACACCTTAAGCTCTCACCTCCTCCATGCTCTCCTCACTTTCCTTCGCGAATCCAGCGATCTGCGGTTCGCTCTTCTGAACGAATGTCGTAGTGGAAAATGATCGATCGACATATATGATCTCAAATGTCGATTGCTTATTTACGAAGAGCTGTAAAATATCACGGAAAATGTCATTTCTGAAATTGATTGTTCATTTCTGAGAGGTTTCAGGAACGGTGCTGTTTCGTCACTTTCTCTATTAGCTTCAGCGATTTATGGATTCTTTGCTGAAGTAATGTCATGTTGAAACGAACTATAAATTAACAAATATAGTGTCAAAAGTTAGTAATTCTACTTGTAAGAAGTTTTAAAACACATTTAAGTATGTTTGCACGAACATCTGAAAAGTATTTTATTCCGGAGAAAAAACTTCATTCAACGCGACATTTTCTATTTACATATATATCATACGCTTCATCTGAGCGTGACCGATTTTTTTTAAACATTAATCACAACGTTGTCAGCCGATTGCATAGCGGTCGCAGGATCGCTTTCTCGTCCAAGGACAATGTATCAAGGATCCTCCCGCGATGGGAAAGTCTCCGTAAACGGGCCTCGATTGCCATCGCCGCGCCATAGGTCCTTTTACGAGAGGAGATCAGTTTTCCTTTCATAATGCGAAGTAAACTTGGAAAACGCATGTGAATATATAGTCAAAGGTAGCTTATTATCTCAAATGGAGGACAATTGGAGATTATTCTTCTCCATTCGGAACATTAATGAACAGTAACTTCAGACTATGTAGCTACAGGTTTCTCAGAGTCCAGTTTTCACTAAAATATTAGAAAGCATTATCGATATTTTCGTATTATCATAATTATTTATTTATAAACTATTTGAATTATCGTAGTTATTGCAATTGTGCGATCATTATAGTTATTTAATGATAAAATTATTTTCTAGAATTTAGTCTTTTCTATAATTATTAAATTACATTTAGCAATCTTCTTTTTATAATTATTAAATTATTTAATCTCATAATGTTTCGAAATTAGAGTTTTTTATTTCTCACAGAAGTCGTCTTGCATTTCTATTTCTTAGAATATGGTACGTCAATTTCATATCAGCTGTTTATCTCGAAAGCTATTTCGAAAATCTTGTTAAATTATACCAAGTTATATAACTGATTCAACTTCATGTTTCAAAATTAAAATTTCTTATTTCTCATGGTAATTGTTTTGTATGTCTATTATTGCTCAGGAAATGGCGATGCATCGCGTCACAAACGGATCGTGGATTCTCAGGAAAATGTAAATTATCTAAAATCCGGGTTTCTTCTTAAACGATTGACATCTCGGTAGAGGCCGGGGTTTATTATTATCCTCATTATCGCTAATAATTCAAACGATGCATCATCGCCATCGAGCTGCGCGATGACGACGGTATTCGAATATCAATAGGTACGCATTTGCATAACGACACTCGTGAAAAATTCCGCGTCGTTATGCAAAGCTTCATCAGTCGATGAACAAAAGTCACCTGCAAACAATAACCGAGACAGGAGACGGCTCCTTATCGCGTCTTTTGTCTTATCTCGTCTCAGCGGATGCTGCGCAGCAGACTTTAAACCATTTCGAAGCATTTTTATATACCTGTTTGAATACGTACAAGAACAAATTATTCACTTTCGCTTCGAGTTCAAGAAGCCATTCAAACATTATATTTGCGAGGAAACACAATATTTGACTTTAAATCACTTAAATAATTTATAAATGTAATATGTAAAAATATTTTCGCTTATAATCTGCGTATTCGTCCAATTATATCCATTCTCTGTAGTTATACTGAAGAGTAGAGATTGCCGCAATTACGGAGACGGGTGTATCGTCGTGATCTTAATTTCCACCCACGATTTCGGCGTCACCGTAACGATACTTTTGGGTATTTCCGCTCTCCAGTCACTTTAAACAAGGCAAAAAAGAAAGAAGCCTCTGGCTAGTAGTGCTACTACGAGCGAAACTGCTACTTGTCGCATCCGCCGTATATCGAAATATACTGATCTATTTCGTTATGTTATCAATTAGTGTGGTCATATAATTCTCCTTGTTAATTAATATTAATGCAAACGCTTTACGACTGACATACTAAGTTTTAATAATAATTCATAATACACATATTTTTAGCGGAAAATGATTTATCGACTATCTCTCATTAAGGATAAAAAACGTTAATTTATAAAGTAGATAATTAGAGGAAGAAATTTAATCTTGCACACAATATTCTTGTCGCAGTATACGATATATTTGAAGAATATGATCAAATCTTCACCTGTGTGTTATTATTTTTATTTTTATATCCGCGATTGGAGGAAAGGTCAAATTGTTTTAAAGTTTTACTTTTTCAAAGGAAAATAACCGCGTTGGGATATTATTATTCTGTTTATAAACACGGCCGAAAGAAAAAATTCCAATGATAATTCCTCTGAAATAAGTAATTTGTATTCAAAAATATATTTATATTCACATCCGAAGAATTGAAAAGTTCATGGAGTCACAAACTGAGAGAGTATAGGTGTATTGGAGACTACTTCTGACGAACTCTTTTAATTAAATATTGTTATTTTAAAAAATTGGCTCTAAATGTAGTTTTTCGGATATAGTTATAAAGAACATTAAAGACGAATTAAAAATAAAATAATCATTTTCTGACGTGCTGACAGTTTCCGATAGTTCATTCTACGCGTTACGCACATTCAGTAACATTTTGCGACACAAAATTCTGAAATTCCAAACCTGGAAAGTCGGTTTCTTGCTGCACAATCGCGTTCAATTGTGCCCCCTCGATATCTCGGACACACCGCGGGCGAGGTGACGAAATGATCGCCGCGCGAAAGTTCATCGGATGAGGATTCGCTCGAAAAAAAAGACCCAGAAGAATCCTATCTTCTGCAACGGTTACACCTAGAAACGGCAGTTCCCCGGCGGCAGGCATTGAACCTTTCACCTATCACGGCAGCAATATCGCTTCCCGGCCGATCCCTTCATGCTCTATGCTTTCTGTTACAGGCGATGGCTGCGGGAATAATATGTTCAGGTGCAACGATGGCAAATGTATACAGTCGATTCTGGTGTGCGATTATCGTGGAGACTGCGACGACAACAGCGATGAAATGCAGTCGTGTCGTAAGTATCGCGGCACGTTCTTTCTTTATCTGTTCAGCTCTAAAAATAATTAACATAGTTCGTATGTCTGCTATATAGTTCTCCTGGTAGCTCTAAGATTAATTACGAACAATTTTTTATTGTAAAGCATTTAATAACATCACACATATTGCTATTTTTACAATACAAAAATAGTTAACCACCATGTATTTCGATTAAAGATGCTTGACTTGAAATACTTATGTTACAAACATAAGAATCTTAGGAAAAATTACTTTGTCTAAATAGTATATCTTTGATTAAAATCAAATCAGAAACTATTATTTTATGCAAAGTTATGGATAATATCTATCGAATCTTCTTTAACGAAAAATCTTCCAAACATATAACACTTTCTATCAAGTCTGCAATATCCAGAAATTAAGAGAATTGTTTTATAAATTGTCATTTTGCCATACACTTTATTTAAATATAGGAAAAGCTCACAAGGAGGAGGGAAGCTTGAGATTTCTGTGATGTATAAAAGATTTTTCTTTATTTTCTCATTATTGTTATTCAATTTTATCTTCCCGCGTGATTGTGATGAATATATTTCGTATAGAAAACAATCGGAATTTCGATGAAATTGGGGCATGTCTTCGAACGTGAAATTTAATCGGGAAAATATGCTCCACTGTTCGTGCTAATGAATAATTAATAACGAAGTGCTTCGTTAAGTAATAATAAAGAGGGATGCGTGTATAATCCGCGATCGCCCGCTGCCCCCATTACGGCTCGCGGTGAAAGAACTTTCAGAATGAAGCCATCGTCTTCATTCAGTACTCTTGGCCGGCAGGCATGGATTTACGGCTGTGAAGACCCTGGGGCACATATAAAAAAATTAATTTTGCACATAATAGTGCCGTAATCTTCTGCCACAGTCAGGAAGTGTCGTTAAAAATTTTGATATTAATCATTCAAAAGAAAGTTCGGACAATTCAAGAGTCTCAAGCTTCAAATTGACATAAATTCTGGTGGAAGTGAGACAACGTCCATTGAAAGTTTTATATCGAGTTTTCTGAGAATTTTAACAAATTCACTCGATTTAGATTCGCTCGGAGTAATTATAATTGCGGCCTTGGAGCGGCCGATTTTTGATGCGCTCTTCCTGTTTACGGAACGAAATGGCAGTCTCGAACTATGTATGGCTTGCAATAAATCTCGTGCCGGAAGCGCTCGACGAAAATCCGAAGCTTCCTCTCGGAAATGCTTAGTCTCTTTGTCCAGCATTTTTTTCCATGCGGCTGATTACGTGACCGCTTTTGTGATCGCTCCTTATCGTCGAATTTACATTGCAGGAAGTGTAATGCAATTCGTGCCTTGCGTTATTTTTCCATGCAAGCAAGGACAATTGATGTTTTTTCGCGATTTGGAAGCGGAAAGAGAGAACTTTAGATTAGTGAAACAGTGAAAATTTTAGTATCCAAAATATCTCTTTACGAACCACTTTTACAAATAACGTGGGATATAAAAGCACCTCCATAAAGATAAAATTATCTTCCTTGAGGTTTTTTAAGAATACCTCTTTGATTAAAATTGAACCAGAAACTACTATTTATGATTCTTCTTTTATGCAATAATATCTTCCTTGAAGAAAACGCTTTCAAAAATATAACACTTTATATCAAGTCTACAATATCCAGAAATTAAGAAAATCGTTTTATTAATTGTCATTAAAAGATGTTCAATTCTGGGGCTTTTTTCGTCATGTTTGGTGCATACGCTATGCAGTCGTGATACCAAATTTCTTCCTAACAATGCATTACGATTTTTTGAATACGCGCAAATTTTCACATTACACATGCAAAATATTTGTTGCCAAAGAAAACCGACAACAGAAATTCGTCTCTTGACTGACAATTCATAGAACGACGTCGTGATCAATTTTGTTAGATACCAGAGCAAGATCTAATTCGTGTTTGGTTCATCATCAGCGCGACAGTTCCCTTGTTCCTTTTCAGGGTTCGCCGTTTGCCTGAGCCACCGCGAAGTGACGGCCGTTTGTTATGCGAGTGACAATGCAAAACCGGAAGCAAGGCTGTGACCCTCTTTCGAGGACAGCGTGCAGAAGTATCGCGTGTCATTCGATGAAACGGATCCACTGGCACGATTGTATCTCGTTTTGCGTGGAATCGGTTCCAATTCTGCGCTCGACAACTTTCTCCTCAATGTCCATTCCCTTCCACCCCGCACGACAATTACTTCTTCATAGGCATCTATTATAACAAATCTCGTTTTTCAAGCCAGTTCACTCTAATATCTCGAACTTGACTTAATAGATGTTTACTGGAACCGCGTTGAAAAAAGGAATAAAGCTTCTCTAATTCATAATGTCACGAAATTCTATCCCCGGAAGAAAGTATCTTAAAAATTGTCGATCACGTGTATTTGGGAAAGACGAAAGCGTTAAAGCGATACTCCGGCGGGGCGGCGTGATTGTCGTGCCATCCGGTATTAAACGATCGAGGGTGCTTCCCTCGATCGCTCGGCGAATCGACGACCGGCCGATTATACTCGCGTGCAATTATAGCACCGGTGCAATCTGCGCTCTCGCGCTGCACGAACGATCCTTCGCGTGTTGCGCGGAAATCCCCTCGGGATCTCTTTAGAGATTCAACGCGGCACCTCCGAATTCCTCTTTGTACTGGTTTCTGAACGAAAGAGTGCTCGATAAATATTTAAAGAGACGGAGTTTCCTGCTTTACGCCGCAGGTGTGCTTAGTGTTCCGAGCCTCCGATCACGCTGGCAATAGAACATCGTAGAACAGATCTGTAGATCTGAGAATGTTTTGTATGCATTTAAATAATTCAAGAGTCGTGTCTTTGACGGGCTATCATGGTTGATACGATCATTGCGTGTAGAGGTCAAATCACGCTCGCTGCTTGCACAAGTTTAGTTCTTCACCGACTGTGTATAGATTATCTGGATGTCTTTATTGTATTCTGACTGAAAACTTGCCGAGATTATTATCAATGACATAAAAACATGACGAGTCAGTCGTTTTCTGATCGAACAGCGAGAAATTTTGATCAGAAAGCAATTTGAGATCATTTTATCGCATCAACGAAGCTCCTATCTCGATGATATCGATATAGACTATTAATTTATTAATTTTTTAATTGGGTTTCAGCGCCGCCCGATTGCGAGATCGGCCAAATCACGTGTGGCCAGTACAGTTTCAACAAGACGTACTGTATACCACCGCATCAACGATGTGATATGACCGTCGATTGCGTCGACGGCACCGATGAAGACGGCTGCAGTGAGTACAAATTGCAATCATCTTTGTCAACGTCAACCTTTCCCGTTTACTTCTATCATATCGCGTATGACGTCAGATGTAGAAAAATTATATATTCTCACGTAGCATGATTTATACTAACGCGTTATCGTGAAAAACGTGCCTTTTTCCGAAGACACAAAACCACATCGTATCGGTGCTTTCTTATCTATTTCTATTCAAAATCTCACTTTGCCAAGAGTGCTGATTTACATGTTATTTCTTTCTTTGCTTAGCTAATCGCTATCAGCTTGTACCAACTGAAAACTAATCCTCCGGTGTTCAAAAACACGGAAGATTCGCTGCAATGCTTCATACAATTAACAATGCTGAATAATTTTACAATTTCTATTTCTCTCTCTCTCTCTCTTTCTTTTTCCCTTTCATGAATAATGCAAAAAACACAATTATTAATAAGTAACACTTAATAAGTGAAGAATATCAACTGCGTCGCTTGTATGGAATATTAATTATTGCGGATATACTGTACCGAAAGACACTGCGTGATAACATTATCGTCAGTGACAAGGCCGCTCGCATAAAAGCATGGCTAAGCAGCTGCGCAGGCGATTAGGTAGATTCTTCACGCTAGGATTCATTAAATTATCGCACTGTCACGATAACATGCATTGCACATTGTTAAATCAGCGATATTGTGCTCGCTGAAATCGTAAAAATAAAGATTGAGATTTATAAATATCTCACCGACGCCGATGACCGTTTTCCTTTCTTTTGATGCTGACCTACCTATTGTCAAAACTTTTGCGTTATTTATAATTACTGACTGCTCAAATCGTCATAATATCCTATTTAAACTCTTGCCGGATATTTTCCAACCTCCTGCTTATCAGTATCGAGATTAGAATATTTTTAAGAATTAGGAATTGTCGAACTCGCAAGAATAATATTTATTCGAACGCGTGTAACTGATTTAGTTGCAAGAACACGAGATAATACGTTCCAGATTTTTAAAAGGAATAAAAATAATTTTAAAATGTTGCGTAACATTAAAATGTTATTAAAACGCATTGCTCACCTAAAACTCAATTGGTCGTGACTTTATAAAAAATTCACACGCCGTTCCTCGATTAGCTTCTCCTCCGCTACCCCCTTTATCTTAATATCGCACGAACCAGGCGAGAAAAATCACGTTCCGGATTGCCATATCGGGCTCATTCCGCGTGTTTATCAACGACGCGAACGTGTCGCACCAGGTGATCGTCAAGATATGGTCGCACGTTATGTGCAGCTAATGCGAATTATCACGCGAAACCATTTGGACCCGAAAGCGTGATCAACGTCAGATCGCCTTTTGACGCATGTTATGTAAAAGCGACGTGTATGCTACTCCATTTGTCACGTTTCGCATTCACAACATTTTTTCTGATATATTGCGAAAAGCGTACACGCGTACAATATACACATTTAATGCTTCAATCTTTTGCAAATTTAACCCGTAAGTGGTCGCGTGACTTTTTTTACGTAAGTGCTCGCATGGGGGTCAATTTAACCGACATTTTATTTTTTTTCTATGTATAAACAAAAAATTTTTTTGATTTATAAATAATTATAAACTGAGACATGTTTTAAACATAAAATAATAATTTTCAAGCATTAGAAATTAAAAGAAATTCATATTTTTAAAAATATTTCTTTATATAATATTTTGGTTAGTAAATTCATAGCTTTCTGGGTCAGTTTGATCCCCACGCGCGTGCTCGCAATGCGAGGTAATTTCTTCCGAATCTAAATATCCTGAAAGATCAACGTAACATTTATTCCCAGCGTATTCGAGCATTTATATCGATTTTATTACATAATATTCCGTGAGAAAGAAATTTGCAAGAGCGAGCGAGTGACAAGGAACCCCGACGTGTATTGCAGCATACAGGAAGTGCCAGCCGGATGACTTCAGGTGCGTTGGAACCACACCGGAACTTTGTATACCCAAAGAAAAGAAGTGCGACGGTTACCTGGACTGCCGGAACGGCAAGGACGAGGAAAGATGCGAAAATAATATGAAGCCGGCCTGCCGATTGGATCAATTCAGGTGCAACACCACGCAACGCTGCGTCGAACAGAACTCGAGGTGCAATCATTGGGACGACTGTGGTGACAACAGCGACGAGGAACACTGCAGTGAGTTCGCGATTTTGCAACGCTTCCATTCAATGGCTTGACGGTTTATCCCTTCAGTCGTCATTACTTTCAAGTGGATAAAATTTAACTCTCTCTTTTTCTCTCTTCCGTTAATTTCCCTCATTTATACTACATCAAGTTATCAGGAGGCGTCTTTTGATGGGTGTATGACGTACTGTTTATGAAAGTAAAGTTTAAATTGCGACAATTCCTACAAATAATGTTAATAAGATTTTCTCGATGATGCATAGATTTTAAGTGGATAAAATTTAACTTTTTCTTTTTTACGTTGATTTCATATTGCATTATCTTATCAGGAGGCGTCTTTTGATGGCTGTACGATGTACTATCTATGAAAGTAAAGATTAAATTATGACGGTTCCTACAAATAACGTTAATGAAAGTTTCTCAACAATGCATAGATTTTAAATAGTTAAAATTTTACTCTTTCTTTCTTTTGTTAATTTCCTATAGTACCTATTTATAGTTGTATCAAATTATATATCAGGAGGCATCTTTCGATGAATGTATGATCTATGATGTACTATCTATGAAAGTAAAGCTTAAATCGCGATATTTTCTATAAATAGCGTTAATAAGATTTTCTCGACAATAGATTTTAAGTAGTTGAAATTTTATTCTTTCTTTCTTCCGTTAATTTCCTCCATTTATACTATATCAAGTTATCAAAGAGGCGTCTTTTGATAGATATATGATATCCTATATATGAAATTAAAGCATAAATTGTAATAGTTCGTATAAATAACGCTAATGACGGATTTTCTCGATAATGCTTAGGTTTTCCGCCTTGCACCAGTGATCAGTTCCGATGCGCCAATGCGCTCTGCATTCCCATAGCGTATCAATGCGATGGTTATAAAGACTGCCAGGATGGTTCCGACGAGAATTGCACAATGACAGTCTGTCCAGGAGACAAGTTCATGTGTCCGAAGGGTGCAGCGGGTGGAAAGTCATTATGCATCAATCGATCTCAGCTGTGCGATGAAAAACAAGATTGCGAGGACGGGGCGGACGAGGAAGCGGCATGTTGTAAGTGTAATTTAATTATGTGCTTAATTACAATATGCTTAAGCGCAAAAAGTTTACATAAAACAATCATACACGGAAAAAAAAGAATGTTTGTGCCAACCAGAATCTGTATGTTTGTTACGTCGTTTTTTTTTCTAATAATACCGAAGGATTATATAAAATATTTCGTGAGCTCACATGATAACAATCATTACTAGTTACATAAACTTGATTTGTAGCAATTATAGAGTAATCAGTATGCAGAAACAAAAAAATCTAAAATTCCACCAAGCAACAATCAGCGTTTTGAAATATAAACATCCAGAATTTAAAATATAGAATATAAATTTTATATTTTAAATTATATTAAATATAGAAGAAACACAATACAGAATATAGATTTAGATTCAGATTATAAGATTCTCAGACGTTTAAAGGATGAAATTTCTTTATAGCGACGACGATGTGTGGCTCGCTCGGTTGCCAACATAAATGTCAAGCATCTCCCACCGGAGGGACTTGCTACTGCCCGGAGGGAAGAATCCTTGCCAATGATTCGCGGACCTGCGTTGGTAAGCTATTTAACTCGTACGAATTGAAATTTTTAGTATTCAATGCTAATAAGGCAATGATCGAAGAATCCTGAGTTAGAAAAATTTAAGAATTTACTCATGAAGTCTACCCACTTTCGCATCTCTTCCTCCGCGTTAGACTTTTTCCTTTCCGCAGATCGAGACGAGTGCTCCGAATGGGGCTTCTGCGAACAACTGTGCGAGAACACTGACGGCTGGTACACGTGTCACTGCGCGCCCGGTTACATACTTCACGGGCACAACAAGTGTCGCGCCCAGAACATTTCCGTCCTGGAGCTTTTGCTCGCGCAGGACCGCGCGGTGTGGCGATTGAGCGCGACCGGCGAGGACCGAAGAATAATCGCAAACACCACCGGCGCAAGCGGGGTAGACTATCTGTACTCGCGAAATCTGCTCTTCTGGAGCGACGTGAAGACGCGGAAGGTACACTCGGAATCCCTCAATCCTGGTAGCGACACGCCAGCCAAGGTGGACATCAGTATGGCAGGCTCCTGGGGACCCGTGGCCATCGCGATAGATTGGATCGGGGATAAGCTCTACGTGGCGGATTCCATCGTGCAGAAGGTGGACGTGTTCGAACTGGACGGACGTTATCACGGAATCGTAGTGGGTTCCAATCTCACTAGCCCGGCCGATATCGCGCTGGATCCCACGAGAGGCCTCATGTTCATCGCTGACAGCAAGCAAGTCCTACGCACTAACATGGACGGTACTAACGCGTTTCCCGTCGTCTCTGAAGCGGCTTATAAGGTCTCTGGCGTGGCTGTCGACATCATTGCCAAAAGGATCTACTGGTGTGATTCTCTGTTGGACTACATCGAAACGGCGGACTACAGAGGTCACAACAGAGTAATGATTCTCAGAGGTTCTCACGTGCCATCCGCAATCAGACTTACTCTCTTCGAGAACAGGATATACTGGACGGACGACACCAAACAGTCCGTCATGAGTGTCGATAAAACTCAGGGAGATTATTCCATCCAAAATATATTCAAGGTACAAATATGACAACTAAGTACTTCAATTTCGTGAAAGTATTAACGCTTTATCAGAGTAGAATAGAAATGAAAGTCGATCAAATCAATTTTAATATTTTCTTCAATTAACTAGTGATGGTTATTTAATGCAAAATAGTTTTCCAAATAGTTTTGAGAAAATTTATGTTACGAAGAATTTTTATTAAGCTCGCATCATAACATTTATAATCCCTCTTTAAGGTACGCGACGCCAAAGCTATCAAAGCCTTGCATCCACTCTCGCAACCTAGCGTCTCCAATCCCTGCGGCAATAATAACGGTGGCTGTCAACACATGTGCATCGTCACGGCCTCCAGCGATCAAAACAATCGATTAGGCTATCGCTGCGCTTGCCACATTGGATGGCGATTGGCAAGCGACATGAGAAACTGCAACTTGGTGCAGGAGTTTCTCATGTATTCGCAGCAGAGGTTCATTAAAGGCCGCGTACTCAATCCTGTAATGGAAGGCTTTAGCGATGCTATCCTACCTGTGGTATCTAGACGAGCACGATTTGTTGGACTAGACTACGACGCGCACGACCAATACATCTATTATAGTGATGTTCTCCAGGACGTCATATACAGGGTACATCAGAACGCGACCGGACGTGAAATCGTTCTGGCTAGTCAAAATGAAGGGGTGGAAGGACTCGCAGTCGATTGGGCTGCAAAGAACTTGTACTACATCGATTCGCGTAAAGGTTCGTTAATGGCGCAATCTTATTGAATCTTAATCTTCAATTCGAGTTAATTGATTCATAATATGAGTTTTATCAACTTTTCAACGATCAATAAAGAGATAATTCAAAGCTGTAGGTCTTAAAAAATAGCAAAATCTATTTAATCAAAATTTTTCTATTTTCTCAGGCACACTAAACGTGCTCAGCACTCGGAATGTCACGTATCGGCGAACATTACTGAAGAATCTGAAGCGTCCTCGCGCGATCGTAATCCATCCAAATCAGGGTTACATTTTCTTCTCTGAGTGGGATCGTCCGGCCAATATTAGCAGGGCTCATGCCGACGGCTCCAATCTGGTCGTCTTCAGAAATCTAACTCTGGGCTGGCCGAATGGACTGGCTATTGATTTTAAGAAAGATCGATTATACTGGTGTGACGCTCTCCTGGATCACGTGCAGCATTCGAACCTGGATGGCACAGACGTGCGAACGGTGA
Source organism: Aphaenogaster ashmeadi (assembly GCA_003063805.1). Lineage (NCBI taxonomy): Eukaryota > Metazoa > Arthropoda > Insecta > Hymenoptera > Formicidae > Aphaenogaster > Aphaenogaster ashmeadi. The sequence continues at coordinate 71,087 of NJRQ01000314.1, forward strand.
ACTCCAGATTGATCCGACATCCGTTTTCCATCGCCATCCATGAGAACTGGATGTACATCACCGATTGGCGTCTTGACGCCATTATTCGGCTGCATAAAGAAACCGGTGAGCAGGAAGCTATCTTGGTTCGTGAGCCCGCTACCAACAGACTTTACGGCGTAAAGGTCTTCAGCCGTGATATTCAGAAGACGACATCTAGTCATCCTTGCACCATTAACAACGGTGGTTGCGAAAAACTTTGCTTCGGTATTCCGGATAACTCTTCACGCTCCGACACTATTACATTCCCCGGCATGCAATCCATGCCGAAGCTAACTCAAGTATGCGGATGTCCTTACGGAGAACGTCTTCAGGGCAATGGCAGGAGTTGCGCAGCGGATCCCGACGGAGAACCGCCTTTGCAAGCGTGTCCACATACTTGGGATTTCACTTGCGCAAACCAGAGGTGCGTGATAATTTGACTTTTTCAACTGATAATTAAAGCTAATTAATTTAATTGTTTAAAATTAACACTTGTAGCAAAATTTTTTAAAAAAGTTTTAAAGCTTTACAAATTTAATCCGCCATAATTTACTTTAATGCTATTTTTTAACTAGTTTATCTTAAAAATAATAATAATTTATATCAAAAATTAAAAAATTAAAACTCTTCTGGCCACGCTATTTTATACTTAATTGAACTTCAATCTCACTCACGAATTCGAACATTTTAACTTTTAATCGATCTATTTCCAGATGTGTCCCAAAATCCTGGGTGTGCGATGGCGAAAATGACTGCCTCGACAACAGCGACGAAATGCAAAACTGCACAAAACCAACGTGCAGCGCAAACGAGTTCCAATGCAAATCCGGTCGTTGCGTACCAATGACATTCCACTGCGATTCCGAGAACGATTGCGGTGATTATAGCGATGAGATGGGTTGTCCGAATGTGACCTGCAGCGCTAATCAATTCGCTTGCGCCAATAATCGCTGCATCCCCGCAACTTGGAAGTGCGATTCCGAGAATGACTGCGGCGACAGCTCCGACGAGGGCGAGTTCTGCGCAGCGAAAACTTGCTCGTTCTTCCAGTTCACCTGTCCACGCTCCGGCCACTGTATACCGCAGTCCTGGGTGTGCGACGGCGACAGCGATTGCTTCGACCAACAGGACGAGATGGATTGTCCACCGGTTACCTGTCTCAGTACGCAATTCACGTGCGCGGATCAAAAGATGTGTGTTTTAGCATCGTATAAGTGCGACGGCATTAGTGATTGCAATGATGGTTCAGACGAGGTGGGTTGCCCATCATTGGCACCGGATCAGTGCAACACCGATAAACAGTTCCAGTGTGTCAGTTCAGCTATTTGCATACCGAGAAGCTGGTATTGCGACGGTACCGCAGATTGCCCGGACAAATCCGATGAGCCAGAGTCATGCGGAAAGGTCGACTGCCAGACCGGATTTTTCAGGTTTGTTGTATTAATTAAACTTTTATGCGTTTCTCCTCTCAGAAAGCATGATGTGATAAAGATATGATAAAGATATACGTCTTATTTTTGTCCAATTCGATATCTAATTTGACATATTTGACATGACTCAGATGCCGGAACGAGAGATGCGTATTTAAGGCGTATATTTGTGATGGCAAGGACGACTGCGGAGATGGCTCCGACGAAGACACCGAACTGCACGCATGCGGTCCTCCTACATTCAAGTGCGAGTCCCAACAATGGAAGTGTCCGAACGTAACGAATCGTTGCGTAAATACGACCAGCGTATGCGACGGCAAGATGGATTGTCCCAATGGTGCGGACGAGGGACCCGGTTGTGATCTCGCTGAATGCACCCACCAGGGTGGATTATGTACCAACGGTTGTATTCAAACTCCGCTTGGTGCGCAATGTACTTGTCCGCCTGGCGAAGAACTCAGCAACGACGGCTTCACGTGTCAAGACATGAACGAATGCGAACCTCAAGGAAGATGTTCGCAGGTCTGCGTGAACACGAAGGGCGGCTACTACTGCACCTGCGTGGATGGTTACATGTTAGATGCGAATAAGCATACGTGCAAGGCGTTCAATCACAGTGCTGCGTTTTTGATTATCTCAAACAGACATACTATTTTGGTGGCTGATCTTCAGGATCAAGCGTTGGAACGAGTTCCTATCAATGTAGAGAACGTCGTGGCGACTGCCAGTAATATGCACACAGGCACTATTTTCTGGTCGGATATGAAGCTGAAACGAATCTCACGGTTGGATCGCGGTAGCGATCCTCAAGACATCATTAGTACAGGTCTGGACCTGGTAGAAGGTCTCGCCTATGACTGGATTGGTCAGAATCTGTATTGGTTAGACTCAAAGTTGAATACAATCGAAGTAGCTAAAGAGACTGGAGTTGGAAGGATGATTCTCGTCAAAGAGAATATCACACAGCCACGTGGAATGTGTTTGGATCCTAGTCCAGGTGCGAGATGGCTTTTCTGGACCGACTGGGGTGAAAATCCTAGAATAGAAAGAATTGGAATGGATGGCACCAATCGATCGACTATCATCAGCACAAAGATTTATTGGCCTAACGGTCTAGCTCTAGATATCGCAAATCGCAGGATATATTTTGCAGATAGCAAGTTAGACTTTATCGATACTTGTCTTTATGATGGTAGCAAGAGACTCCAAGTATTAGCCAGCTCGCATTATCTCCTGCATCCCCATTCGCTTACTCTCTTCGAAGATACCATGTATTGGACCGATAGACAACTTAATCGGGTGCTCTCTGCACACAAGTTTAAAGGCTCTAATCAAACAGTGGTTTCGCATCTAATTTCCCAGCCTCTTTCCATACACGTACATCATGCAGTATTACAACCGATCACTACGAATCCATGTGCTAATATATCTTGCGAACATTTATGTCTTCTATCACCCAGTAATCCAAAAGGATACAATTGCAAATGCCAGGTAAGTAGTTATACAAATTCCAAAGTAGGAAACTATTAGAAATTGTATTTATCTAGATTTAATAATTTTTTCTCTGACTAATTTTTTCAATTCTAGATTGGATTTAAATTGCTACCTGACGGACGCTGTATGGAAGAAGAGACGCCATACTTAATGGTTCTTCGGGGTTCTCAGATTGTTGACGTTTCTTTGACGCCTAAAGAAAGCAAGACTGGATATATTACGCCTATCGTAGGTGTGGAAGGCGGAAGATTTATCGAGTATGATAGAAGGGATCGTATTATTTATTGGTTGCAAGGTATAATAACTATTTTCTTCAGTATACTCTTTGTTTTACAAAATCTTCTCAAGATTCAAAAATCTAGATTCTTGAAGCTTTGAAAGAGAATTTTATAATTTATTAATCATTTTATCATTTATATCAGGCAAAGATAGCGACAATGAAAATGGTACAATTTATACCATTCCCTACAATGGTGGCAACCGAACGGAGTTTCCAAATCCTTCCGGCGATACTGGCATCGTCGGTTCACCGTCCACTATGGCTCTGGATTGGCTTGGACGCAATATGTTTATTGGTAACAAATTCGCGTCCAATATTGAAGCTATCAAACTGGATGGCAAGACGCGATTCCGCACAATTGTTTTGTCAAACAATGGAAATCGAACGTCGGTATCTAAACCGAAGGCGATGTGTGTGGATCCTATTGACGGACAAGTGTTTTGGGTCGACGACGGAGGTTTTGGAGTGCCCCAGAAGATCGGGCGGGTGAATATGGACGGCACCAATCCGCTGGTCCTGGCAGAGAATCTAGAACGTCCTGAAGCAATCACCATCGATATACCTAGCAAGACGCTATATTTCTCCTGCCAAAATCCAGCTTTCATCAAATCCATGTTAACGGATGGTTCACATGTTCATACCATTCTTACTGCAGCAAACAATATGGCATTGCCTAAAGCGATAGCTGTCCATGAATCTCGTCTGTACTACTTGGACCCACTTTACGACAAGATCGAGCGTGTTGATTTGCCTAATGGCGATAATCCAACCACTATCATTGATAACGATTCTGAGCTTCGTACTCTAACCATTTATAAAAAACGTGCGACCGGATCGCATCCTTGTCTTACAAACAACGGTGATTGCGAGCAACTTTGCTTGCCTGCGTCTGGAGGTACACGCGTTTGTGCTTGCGGAATGGAATATAAAAAGGTCACGGAAACCAGATGCGAACCTTACAAGACTTTCGCGGTGGTAACTCAGCTGGATGTTGCCAGAGGTTACAGTCTCAAAGATTCCAAGGAAGCCATGATACCCATTGCTGGACTTGGCCATCATATCCTCCATGTTGATGTACATTACGCAGGCAACTGGATATATTGGGTAGAATTCAATCGAGGCATCTGGAATGGTATTTTCAGGTAAAATAAAACTATTGACTGCTTTTACAAATGTTAAAATGTAAAAATCTTCGGATTTATGATGTCTTCACGCAGACGATGTAACAAATAAAGTACTATTAATTTCTGTTATATTGTAGAATACGACCCAATGGCACGGAACTGCAACATGTAGTCAAACAGGGAATTGGTTCCAATGGAATTCGTGGTCTAGCTGTGGACTGGATCGCAGGAAACTTATACTTCGCCAATGTCTTCCCTCATGACAACTACGTAGAGGTTTGCTGGTTAGACGGTTCCAACCGAAAAGTGCTCGTGAAAACGACGACAGACGCTCCTCGAGAGTTGGCCGTGAATCCTATCAAACGGTATCTGTATTGGATCGATTACGGACAATATCCTCGAATAGGCAAAGCTTTCCTCAATGGTAGCAACTGGTCCCCTATTGTGACGTCCGGTATTAGTACACCGCGCGATCTAACGATTGACCTTGCAACACACGACGTTTATTGGGTGGACTCGAAACTGGATACCATTCAGAAAGTGTCCTACACCGGTGGAAATCGAGAAATCATTCGTAGAAATCTGCCAAACCCAATGGGCGTTGCCATTTTCGGCGGAGACGTTTACTGGGTGGATCGAAATTTGGCCACCGTTTTTAAGGCAAGCAAACTGAAGGGCAATAACAGCCTTCCTATCCCTGTCAGAACAAATCTACAAAAGCTCAGAGATATCGCTATCTTTGATCAAAACAGTCAACCACCGGATCCCACAAATCCTTGCTCGCAGGTAAATATAAATTGAGATATGCATAATTTTTTATTTAAGAAGATAAAATTACTTTTTAAAAGAAGCTTAAAACTACTTTTGAAAAAATAACTAACAAAAATAATTTTAAAACAAATTTAAAAAAGAAGTAAAAAAAATAATTCTTCTTTCTTCAGGTATCAAATGGCGGATGCTCTCAACTGTGTTTCGCTTTCCCGAAGGACAATACTAAATCGTTCACTTGCGATTGCGCAGTGGGTAAACTCGCTTCCGACGGGCGCAACTGCGAAAACGTTGAAGAATATCTAGTATTCGCCACGCGAACTGAGATTCGCGCCATTAATATAGATCCGCACAACACTAACGTTCCCTTCACACCTGTTGGAAACCTAACGAATGTAGTCGGAGTGGACTTTGATTATCAGGACAAGAAGCTATTGTTTACTCAGATTCGTCCTTGGGCGAAGATCGCGTGGACGCCGTCCGATCGACCGTCCTCCTCCGATTTACATACGATAATCAGTAAAGGAATTAATCCCGAAGGCATTTCATATGACTGGACTCAGAAGAAGGTATACTGGACGGATTCGTCCAACAACAGCATCTATGCAATGGATATCGACGGATCTAATTTGGTGATGATTGCTCGCGTGGATCGTCCACGCGCCATCGTTGTCGATCCCTGCAACGGCTCACTTTATTTCACGGATTGGGGTCGTTTTGGGACATCCGGAAAAATTTTCAAAACGACCATGGCGGGATCGCTGAAACGCGCCATTATCGACAAAGATCTTTCGCAACCTAGTGGTCTAGCAATCGATTACGATGATCGAATGCTATACTGGACCGATGCTGTGCGCGAGAAGATCGAGCGATCTGACCTTGAAGGAAAGAACAGGGAAGTTCTAGTTAGCGCTACCATCTATCCTTTTGCTATCACTGTCTTCAGAGAGCATATCTATTGGACTGATCTACAACTTCGTGGAGTTTACCGAGCAGAGAAGCATACTGGAGCCGACAAAATGGAGCTGGTGAAACGATTGGAGGACTCTCCGCGAGACCTTCATGTCTTCTCCGCTGCTAGACAGCAATGTACTGTTAATCCTTGCAACATTAATAACGGCGGTTGCGACCAGTCCTGCCACCCAGGCCATAATGGCTCCGCAGAGTGCAAATGCGATGATAACAGCAGACTGGTGAACGAAGATAGAATGTGCGTACCAAAGAACGTCACTTGCGACGGGAATAAGTTTGCTTGTAGGAACGGCAGGTGCATCTCCAGAATGTGGGCATGCGATGGTGATGATGATTGCGGTGACGGCTCTGACGAGGACACTAGTTACTGCTGTGAGTGCCATAAAGCTCAAAATAAATAAATTCGAAGCAAGTATTCCTAAAAGTACGTTTGTTAAAATCTGTTTAAATCTTCATGTTTCAGCTTATCATTCGTGCAGCCCGAACGAGTTCCGTTGCAACAACGGCCGATGTATCTTTAAAACCTGGAAGTGCGACCACGAAAACGACTGTCGGGATGGTAGCGATGAAGAAGGCTGCGTTTACCCACCTTGCGCATCAGGAGAATTCACTTGCGCCAACTATCGCTGCATCCCGCAATCCCAGGTGTGCAACGGCATTAATGATTGTAAAGACAATGTTACATCCGACGAGACGCATGAGCGATGCCCTCGTAACACTACATGCCCGTTAAATCATCTGAAGTGCGAGAAGACAAACATCTGTGTGGAGCCCTACTGGCTCTGCGACGGCGATAACGATTGCGGCGACAATAGTGATGAGAATCCGATTCATTGCGCGCAGAGGACCTGTCCTCAGAATAGCTTCCGATGTCCCAATCACAGGTAAAATTCCGCGTTTGATGAATAATTGTAATAACGGGATACGTTTCCAAAATTATTTTGAAAGTTGTAATAATATCTGATGAGCTTCCTGTAACAGAAAGTATTTTTTTTAACGCATACATATTGTCCAGGTGCATTCCAGCCACTTGGTACTGTGACGGAGACGATGACTGTCTGGACGGAAGCGATGAGCCTCCTGGTTACTGTCAATCCGAAGGTAGAACATGCTTCGGCGATTTGTTCACATGCGACAACGGCAACTGTATTCCTAGAATTTACATCTGCGACGGAGACAACGATTGTCTAGATAACTCTGACGAAGACGAGCGTCATCAGTGCAGTAAGTTCTTCAACCGTACAACACTCATCGACGTTCACTCGGAACTTTGATAATATTTCAATTCCACGTTACAATGCAAAATTATTTCCCGCTATATCTCAAGGAGTTATTTTATTTTGATCAGATGACCGAAAGTGCGATGAAGAAACCGAATTTACTTGCACTGCAAACAAAATGTGGAACCGCGCCCAGTGCATCCCGAAGAAATGGTTATGCGACGGAGATCCGGACTGTGTCGACGGGGCCGATGAGAATGTAACTTTGCATCATTGCCCAGCACCAACCCCTTGCGCCGACAATCAGTTTACGTGTAACAACGGACGGTGTTTGAACCGCAGCTGGTTGTGCGATCATGATAACGATTGCGGTGATGGTAGTGACGAAGGCAAGTTTTGCAACTCCCAGTACAAGCCTTGCAACAGCGGAGAGTTCACTTGTCAGAACTTCAAATGCATACGCAAGCATTTCCAATGTGATGGCCAGGACGACTGCGGCGATCATTCGGACGAAGTAGGATGTCGTAAGTATAGCTTAACCATCACATTAAAACATGCAAAAAATATGATTAATTCTTAGATTCCATTTGCACACAAAGAAAGATAAAAATTTTTAATTTTAAGTATATTCAAATATGTGTCCAATCTTTCTTCTTCCAATCTTCTTCTTGGCACGACATGAAGTATTATAGCAATCGACAAAAACGTTAATCTTTTTAGCGTCTAAAGGAAAAAACACGACATGTCCGAATCCGAAGGACTTCATGTGCGCGAAGGGCAACTGCATTGACGCACTGCTGGTGTGCAATAAGGAGCCGGACTGCATCGACGAGAGCGATGAGATGCATTGCAACATCGACGAATGCGCCCGTGTCGAATTGAATCAGTGCGGACACAAATGCGTGGATACGCCGACTAGCTTCTACTGCGAGTGCAACCCGGGCTACAAGCTGCTGGCCGACGGTAAGGCCTGCGACGATATTGACGAGTGCATCGAAACACCCCAAGTATGCAGTCAACAATGCGAGAACACGCCTGGCGGTTACTATTGCAAGTGCAACGAACGATGGTACGAGAGGGAGGCCGACGAGCATACGTGCAAGCGAAGAGACAATATCCAACCGTGGATTATATTCACGAATAAGTATTACGTTAGGAACATGTCGATCGACGCGTCCAATTACAGTCTGATGCATCAGGATCTGATTAACGTCGTTGCTCTTGACGCGGATTACGGTCAGCAGATGCTATATTTCTGCGACGTCACTGCGAAAACAATTTACAGGTACATTACACATGCTTTTTCTGATGAATGCTATAGGATATATATATTTCTTGCTAAGGAGCTTATTTTATTTAAATACGCTTTTATTATTTAGAGCACCAGTGAACGGCGGCGAGAGAGAACCAATCATCCGTCACGACAGTCTGGGTCTCGAGGGTATTGCTATCGATTGGGTTGGTCGGAAATTGTATTGGTTGGATCGTCACGCAAAGCACTTGGACGTTGCCGAACTTGATGGCACGAACAGGAAGACTTTGCAAAGTGGAATAGCGGACCCACGTGCGATTGCGGTCCATCCCGGTGCCGGATATCTGTACTTTACGTCCTGGCATCTTCAGGTGGATTTCATACTGAGCATTACAGTTTCTTCGCGAATAATCGTATTGTAGACTAAATTACAAAAACTTAATCGTGAATCACGGTCTAAATTTCAGGCATATATCGGTAAAATGGGCATGGACGGTAGCAACTTCACTCGAATTCTGACATGGGAAGATGACATCGCTTGGCCGAACGCCCTAACAATCGATTACTTCACCGATCGCATCTTCTGGGCTGACGCCCATCTGGATTATATCGCCTTCGCCGATCTTGAGGGCCACAATCGGCGGATAGTCCTGTCTGGGACTTCGGTGCCACATGTCTTCGCCATCACTGTGTTCGACGACTTCATTTACTGGACTGACTGGAATCTAAAGGCGATTAGCAGGGCAGAGAAGTTCTCCGGTGCGCGTCTTAAGGTGCTGCGCAACACCACTCATCGGCCCTACGACATCCACGCCTATCATCCTCTTCGGCAGTTGCCCTATAGCAATCCCTGCGGGGAGAACAACGGCGGTTGCTCGCATCTCTGCCTAATTGCACCGCCCGCTAGCTCGTACTTGCTCGAAGGATACGGTCAGCCTGGAGTCACTTCCTACAAATGCAAGTGTCCGAATCAGTTCATTCTGGACAAGGACGGCAAGACGTGCATATCGAACTGCACCGCGGGTCAGCATCGTTGCGGGCCACCCGATGAGAAGTGCATCCCTTGGTATTGGAGGTAAGATATGTTTAGATTAAGCTGCATTTTCTTTCGCCAAGCAATTGACGCAGGAATCACGACGAAAATTGTACGCGCAGGTGCGACGGAGAAAAGGATTGCAAGGACGGTTCTGACGAGTCGTCGAGTTGCCCGACGAGGATTTGTCGGCCAAGCGTGTTCCAATGCGCGAACGGAAACTGTACGCCGAGTGTGACGATCTGCGACGGAACTGACGATTGCGGTGACAAAAGTGACGAAGCTAAGTGCGCGCTCGATTGCGGGGAGCTCGAGTTCAAGTGTAAATCCAACGGCCGCTGCGTGCACGACTCCTGGAAATGCGATGGGGACGCTGATTGTAAAGACGGTAGCGATGAGGATCCTTCTATTTGTCGTAAGTATCCATACTACTTATTAAATATTTTTTTACTATATCCCTGGTGAAAAAAATTCTCGTAATATTTTTAAGAATTTGTCATGTTTTAAATTTATGAAGAGTTCAGAAAAAATATCTTAAACTTTTTCAGATTTTATAAGCTTTCTTCAAAAATTATAGAATGAAAAATCTTAGAAATCTTAGAATATTTCAGAATTCACATACATGAGGAAGTCTAGAAAAGATGTAGAGTTTCAGCACTTCTGTAAAGTGTTCCAATTTCTATAAAAAAAATCTGAGCAATTTTCTAAAAAGTTATAAAATTATAAAGAAATTCTAAAAAATTCTAAACCATACGGATTGTGGTCCTCTACGAGTAACGAATATTAATATTAAGATGCTAAAGCATCTATATATGTTTTATTAAACTAATCTTTTAGACAATCGTGTCTGCGATCCGAGCACCGAATTCAGTTGCAAGAATGGCAAGTGCATTCCCAAGCTATGGATGTGCGACTCTGACAACGATTGCGGCGACGATAGTGACGAGCCGGCATACATGTGTCGGCAAAAGAACTGTACGACAGGGTGGCAGCGATGTCCAGGCCACGCAAACTACCGATGCATTCCAAAGTGGCTGTTCTGCGACGGCAAGGACGACTGTCGCGATGGTTCGGACGAGCGTCCCGAGAACTGTCCAAAATGCGATCCTAAAATGGACTTTAAATGCGCTAATAACCGATGCGTGCCAAAACAGTGGCTGTGCGACTTCGCCGACGATTGCGGGGATGGCAGCGACGAGGCCGAAGCGATGTGCAAGGACAAGTACCGCCAATGCTCCGAGTCCGAGTTCAAATGCAATAACGGCAAGTGCATCGCGTCCAGATGGAGATGCGACAGCGAAGATGACTGCGGCGACAATAGCGACGAGGTACAATGTCATCAGTGGGTGTGCAAGGTACGTAAATGGATTGACTTATGGTTTTGGTATGGTATCACGATCTCGTATTTTATGTGATTTCTTGTTGCAGAATGAAAGTTTCCAATGCGCCAGCGGTCATTGCATCGCATCATATCTTCGTTGCGACGGTGCACGAGACTGCCGCGACATGAGCGACGAGATCAACTGCCCACCGAGATATCCCGGAGGAAGATACTGCCCGCAATCGCGATTCCAATGTAACAACAACCTATGCGTTTCGCTGAATGACATCTGCGATGGTACCGACGACTGCGGTGACAATTCCGACGAGAGTTCTACCATGTGTGGTGAGTACACCGCTGATACCTTGACTCATTTGTAACAAGAGTAGAAAGATAACGTTGCTGTGTCCTTCCATAGCGAACTTCCAATGTGATACACACAGACGATTCCAGTGTGCCAACCATAAGTGTATCGCTAGGTATCAGTTGTGCGACGGGATCGACAACTGCGGTGATGGTTCTGACGAGAACAACATGACGATGTGCGTGAAGCAGACTCGTTCATGCGACCCGATCACGGAATACACCTGTGCGAACAAGAAGTGCATCGACCATCAAAAACTCTGCGATCTTTCGGATGATTGCGGAGATCTGTCGGACGAGTTGGGATGCCGTGAGTTTTATTCCCGTCTTCTTTGCCATCACCTTTCACGGTGGAAATCATCAAACAACTATGTTGTGTTTTCAGATCACAGCCACCACTGTTCGGACAATGATCGCGGCGGTTGCGCGCACGAGTGCCACAATCTCATTGACGGCGGCTACATCTGCGCCTGCTATCCCGGTTACATAATCTCGCAAGATAACCGGAAGCACTGCACAGACGTCGATGAATGCCAAACCGGTAACCATCACTGCTCTCACATCTGCACGAACTTGAATGGCACGTACGCCTGCTCTTGCCGGCAAGGTTTCCAATTGTCGGACAGACACAGTGGTGTGTGCCGCGCCGAAGACGATAACGTTGTCGTGCTGTTCGCCAACGGACCCGAACTCCGAGCCTATGACCTGCACACTAGGAAAGAGATGGACGTGATAGACAACGAGAAGAGAGTACAGGCTATTGATTTTGATCCCAAGACGGAATACATTTTCTGGATTGACTCGTACGACAATACTATCAAACGCTCCTATATGGTGAACGCCAGAGAAGGCGAAGCGAAGATTGGACACGCGCAGGACCTCAATATGAGAAGTACGTATCATTCAATTCTATAATTGATTAGCTATATTTTGTTGAAATAATGTTTTCAGTTTCGTACAAATTTTAATTTTTTAATCTTTATCCAAAGTTTAGATTCTTTCAGCATTACCGCCATTAATTTTTAGATCTTTAAATCTTTAAATTTTAACTTTTTACATGGAGCAACCTTTCAAATTTAAAGCATTCTTACAACCACATGAATATTTTTTATCATTTACAAAATAATCAACGCAATATGTTTTACTAATAATTACTATTAATTTTTGTAGCTGACTCCAGACCAACGAGCTTAGCGGTGGATTGGATCTCCGGAAATTTATATTGGAGCGAAATTGATCAATCAGGAACCACTCCTCGCGGTCAAATTATGGTGTCTAAATCAGACGGCAGGTATCGACGTAGCATAATTACATCGAATCTCGAACAACCAACAGCAGTAGTCGTGGATCCTGAACGAGGGGAGGTTGTATGGGCCGACTCGGGTAATCAACCAAAGATTGAGATAGCCTGGATGGACGGAGCTAGACGCAAGTCACTCGTGACAGAACGAATCGCTAGTCCTTCGTCGCTTACCATCGATTATGCTATGGAGCACACGCTTTATTGGTCCGATAACAAGTTGGATACTATCGAGGCGATCAATTTGGCCGGTACCAACAGGAGAATCGTTTTGAAAGGCAGACCACTCAGGGGTCCAATAGCGCTGGATGTTTTCGAGAACAATCTTTATTGGACGACTAAGCAAACGGGCGAGCTTATTCGACAGGATAAATTCGGCAGGGGAGTTCCACAGATCATCGTCAAGAATCTCCCGAGTCCTGGAGGCGTCAGGATCTATCATCAGCTGAGATACAACACCAGTTTAAGAGATCCATGCCATAACGATCAGTGTACTCATCTGTGCGTAACAATTCCTGGTGGCCACCGCTGCCTCTGCTCAGACAGCGTTGGCCCTCTTCAGCGTCTGATGAAGGATGACAACGAGAGGCATTGCGACGCCACGAATGAGAGGCCCCTGCCGGCACCCAGGATATGTCGCTGCCAGAACGGCGGACGGTGTCAAGAGCTGGACGACAAGCTGGCATGTAATTGTCACGAAGAATTCCATGGCGAATTCTGCGAAATGGCGACGGTCGCCGCTCGGGCAGGCGGATCCACCGCTGCTATAGTTATTCCCATAGTCTTATGCCTGCTAGTGTTATTCTCTGTTGCCGCAATATTCATGGTCCTCAAGAAGAGACCATTGTAAGCATGATAATTTCAAAATTTTACAGTAATGCAGAATAAAGACAATCTTCTCCTTTATTGAACTTGATCATTGTTTATAGTGGCAAGCCCGGTGGCCTCGGTAGTCTCACAGGCGCTCAAAGTGTTTCCTTCCGCCAAGGCAGCAATGTAGAGTTTGGTGCAGAAGCTCACGAAAGAATGGTAAGTCCTTCACTTTCCATTAGTTATAAATTACATTAAAAATCTTAAGTTTTACATTAAAAATCTAAAAGTTTGTCTAAAACATTTTTTTATATATCTTATTGTTTCAACGATAATTGCTTAGAATCCAATATAAGTGTTAACTTTGACGGGTTGTTTCAGTCCTTAAATTTCAAAATGGACACGTATAAAAAAAATACGTATCCCTTAAAGTTTTGTATTTAATAACATATTTGAAGAAGAATCAAATATCAGTTCCGAACAATTGTGACATATCTCTTGTTAGATAAATGATGTATCAGTGTAATAAATTAATCCATAAGCACGCGTGTGGGAGTCAAACTGATGAAAGCTATGAATTTACTAACCAAATATTACATTAAAAAATATTTTTAAAAATATGGAGAGAGATTTCTTTTAATTTCTAATGCTTGAAAATTATTATTTTATATTTAAAACATGTCTCAGTTTATAATTATTTATAAATAAAAATAAAAAATTTTGTTTATAGATTAAAAAAAAGTGTGCAAGTAGAAACTTGCACATTGCTTCCTCATTTTAGTTGGTTCACAAAGCTTTCTCTATGAGGAAGTTTTTTTTATTTCTTCTTTTTTTTAGTTTGGC
>NJRQ01000314.1:91681-114581 GCA_003063805.1 Aphaenogaster ashmeadi
TATGTATATAACAGCGACAAGTACAATGTAATGTTATGATTATTAATAATAATCGAAGGGCACCGATGATTATAGTGAGAACCGAGGGTCAGATAATTATTGTAATGATATTAACAATGGCAATCATAATAATGATGATAATGATGGTGATTTAATAATAATAATAAGTTGATCAATCTTTCATTAATACAGTCGTATATTCCCTTAAAGTCCGTCCTTAATACTTATATCGCGCTTTTATAGATACAGGGATACAGAAAAATAATACCGCGCGGCCGTGGTGGAATGTTCTTTTTTTTTAAGTCGTATATAATATACATATATATATGTATAATATTTATATAAAAGAGGCGCGAGAGCCTTAATTAATTAATTACAAGCCAGCGCCGCCGCGCCGGCGCCCGTTTTATTTACACCGCAAAAATTAAGCGAATTATGAAAAGAAGACTGACAAAAATTCATTATGCGAAATCGAATCGTTAATCCTCGAAATCGCAGTTCGATACGAATGTAACGTGAAACTCCTGATGCTCGCATGCTCGCCAGAACGGCAATTTCCTCAAAATTTTGCAAGCGTTCTAAAATTGTAAAATTCGTTTCATTCTTTCAATTCATAATTTCGTAGCTTACACTACTTCAATCGTCTGCATTCATAGAAATATTCACAGAAATAGAAGGGAATTCACAAAGTGCCATTTAACGGACTGCATTTTATAAATAGCTATACTGTGCTTTATTAAAGCACTGGAGACCGCACAAAAGTCAAAAATAGCCCCAATAGTCTAAATAGACAGCATTTAATTTGGTTCAACCATTGTTTCGATGTTTCGAAATAGAATATGAAAGAGTAAAAAATCACTGCTAAAAAATGTTACGTTAGTCAACTTCAAGAGAGCAGTGAAAGATGTTTATTTAAAAGCGGTCTGGTACAAGCATTTAGCCAGTTCTTGACTTCGAAAACTACGATTCTTATTTCGCACAAGAGAATCTCCGTGTATCCCTTTCCGAATTCGCCTATCTTTCGCGGGGTTCCTTTATAATAATTAGGATTAATTGTAGCTTTACTTACAATCCTACCTGCCGATCAATTTTACACGCACGAGCTGCACTATGTAGATCCTTGGTCCATTTTTGACGCATACGTTTATTTACAAGGGCGGTGATTCGCCGCATCGCAAAAATTACAAGTCAACCGCGCGATCGGAGATTTGTGGATTTTACTAAGATAATTCTCTGCTTTATCCTTTTGTAAACTAAAAAAAATTATTAAGAGAATTAACAATTATAAATGAAATAAAAAATATATAATATATTTTATTAAATTCGAGAAGGGCCTAAACGGTCATAGCTAGATCTTAGTGCTTAATAATATTTTTATGTGTGAATATATTCTAGTTTAAACCATCTGCGCGCCGATTAATGTCGGTCTTGAAACGCAGAATTTTTTAATTGAACCAGAATAGTAATATCACAATATTAAATTGCTAATCAATTTAATAATAATAATGATGCTAACAAGCATCTATGCGATTCCCCCCTCCCGAATTCCCCCTTTCTTTACAGTTTTCGGGATGGGATGGGAGGGGGGAATCGCATAGATGCTTGTTAGCATCATTATTATTATTAAATTGATTAGCAATTTAATATTGTGATATTACTATTCTGATTCAATTCAAAAATTCTGCGTTTCAAGACCGACATTAATCGGCGCGCAGATTGTTTAAACTAGAATATTCACACATAAAATATTATTAAGCACTAAGATCTAGCTATGACTGTTTAGGCCCTTCTCGAATTTAATTTGTATTATACATTACGCGGTCTTATTATTCGTTTAAAATATATTTTATGTTATATAAACGTAGAACGAAACATGTTTCCTCCATAATAAAAAATAATTGATAGAAAAGAGTAATAATATGGAATTCTTCATAATTATGCGAAATATCGCAATATAGCTGTATATAAGCTTTAGTGACAAGCGTGAGATTTTTCGTGAATTAAAACAAAAAGTTTAATACAAGTAGAAAAAATAGATACAAATACATAAAACAAATCTATTTCCTACAATTTTCTGTCTCTTTCTTTGATACTAAACATTTACAAAGGCTTTCTCAGATAAATAAAATATTATTTATTATTATTTACAAAAGCCAATGTTTTTCATTAGCATCATCATTATACTTTTTAAATATTCAACTTTTGATATCTTGGAAACTCTATTCAAGTCAAGATTCAATAAAAAAAATTTAAGAGCAACAGTTCTATTACTCGAAACGTAATTCCTTACAATTCCTCCAATTTTTACTTGCTAATACAAATTATTAAGAGACTCTGTTGGATTATTGCAAACTAAAATATTACTAAAGACAATTTCTTAAAAATGCTGTTTCTCTTAATTTGACTTCTACAATTGATAGAGACATCGCGCAACTCTTGAGACACCCCGTATAATGAATTCCATCAAAACCTTCGTCCTGTACAGCCACATGATACAAATTAATTATGTAAAAAAAAAGGTTTGCTCGATCGCGCAATTTGCCCGTGATTTTTGGCTTCTACAACAACCATAATCGGGATGAAACTACCCTCTTTTTTCCCTCTTTCTCTCTCTCTTCCTCTCTCGCCTCCGCGAGGGAAGGCGAGACATTCCACCTCGCCGTGATCGGTATGGAATTATCGAAAGTTCTCAATTTATTTATCTCCATCGTATGTGTACGTGTACGTGTATATACGATTGTTCATATGTCTGTGTACTTTGTGTATACCATGTGTGTATGTGTGTGTGTGTGTGTGTGTGTGTATGTATGTTGCATGCTATTATCTGTATATAACACATTTACAATAATAACAATACGTTGCTCGTCATCGACGATCCACCTTAACTCGCGTATGTATACGTTTATATTTATATTTATATATATAATCCGAAAAAAAGTTTAACGGGGCTATGGGTCACCCCACACACGCGCGCGCACGCATACAACGCACACACACATACACACACACGCACGTACAACATACACGCAGCTCTCTCTCTGTTTCTCATTCTCTCCCTTTTCTTCGTGCGATCATCGAATCGTATATCACAAAGTTTCCAAATGCATAGTTTGGATTAAATGCGAGCAATAGCAATGACAATCATAGTAATCGGTATGATGATGCTTGCAAATTACGGTTCCCGTAAAGTCACGTTCGCATCCCGCACGGATACGTGTTATGCTAATGTAATTGTCCGGCGAATGCAAATGACAAGGTGTCGCCGCGGTTGTTGCACAGTCCTTTCAATCGCTTTGAAAAAAAGTATAAAGTATTATGTGAGGCTGAAAGAACGAATTAAAAATAATTAGTACATGTATAGAAATATGTAGAAGAGGGTAAAAGTGTGTGAGAAATTATTTTCCTCAACAATCTCAGTCGCAAATTTACTTTATCTGTTGTATTTTAGCACTTTTCCGTCTAACGTATTATTATTATTACGTATGTATTATTTCCTCGTAATTCTTTTGCCATTTAAAGCAACACTGAATGACGAAACGAAGTACTTGCACTGTTGTTCGAATTGACGTAATCGGTAGCTGAGCATAATCTCACAGATTTGTGCGAAATTAATTTTAATATAATTTCTATAATAAAAATGGAATATGCGCGATTATGTAGGTATATATATGTATGCAATGAACGGAATAAAATGGGGATCGAAACCGGTATGATTTTCCGCGCTGCACGTAGATATGAAGAAATGGCGCTTCCATTGTTAGAGTTAAATGCTACTAACATCGGGATTCAACCCTTTCTTTCTTCCCCCCCCCCCCCCCCCCCCCGCTAAAATTACACGGTTTCAATCCCCAGAACAAAATCGTCAAATTATCTCGCGCGAGTGTCGCGTATCTGTCTCTTCCGCACCGCCTCTCCTATTCCCTCACACTCCCTCACGCTGTCGCAAATATATATTTACAGACTTCGAAATTGATCAAGAATTCTGATATTCGCGCCTCCCTTTCTCTCACTACCTTTCTCTCGCTCACTCTCACGCCGTTATAAAAAATTGATTCGTTTCGCCTTAAATCGTTAACACTTTCCTTCCGCCTCCTCTGCCTCGGACCTCCCCTTCCCTCCTATCCTCGATGAGGAGTCAACCATCTGGACACCAACCGGATGTCTCGGTTATTTCTCGCAATACTGCACGCGTTCCACGTTTTGTTCTACACTAGAATTTCGTGCATTATCCAAATGTAATATAAAATTCGATTTTATTTTAAATTCTATTAAAATCACGCATATTTTAATGCGAAGTTTTTATACGTCGCGTTTCAACATACATTTAACAAATCTCGATGTTAAAACGTCGCATAAGTTTGCATTGGTTGGAATTAAGATCGTGACGTTCTACTTAAGTATGTAATATTATGACACAATATTAAAATTCGTTTTTGTTAAACAAAATTGGAATTATTAGAATAAAATATAAACTAATTAAATTCTGACTGAACTAGTGAAATCCCGTATTATTACATTAAAATAAATTAGTAAAATCATATTATCAAGGAAATTAACAAATCAGATATATTTACGTCAAAGTATAATCCTATTAATAATAATTATGTAAAAGCAATTACATTATTCAAGTTAAAACGTAGTAATAAAAATTTGACAAATTTTATGTCATGTAATATATTAATTCCGTAATATATAGCTGTTCTGTTTCCTTTCTTTTTAAATAATTATATTTAAGCACAACAAATTATATATTTTATAATTTAAAAAATCCATATTATCTTAAAATGTCTCTTCTATAAATAAGTAGTCAAATTTCATAAAATTTGCGAATGTTTAGCATGAGCGAGCAATCGATTGGTATTCAGAGGATGAACATCCACCGATCGTCCCTGCAGGAAGGCTCGCGGCCATCGTCATTACGGCCGTCGCGGTGCTACGAAAAATATCTCCAAGGTCAAGCCATCACAGACAATAGTTCCGGATGTCGGAGGTGCGGGGGACTATATCGTGCAGAGACGAAAGACGTGCGCACTTTCAAGGTTCTCCCTAAAGTTAGCTTACTAAGGTCGCTCTTACAATGGTAACAAGACTCGATCCTATTTACATCTGGCTCCCCTCCTCCGTTATCCTATTAACACCTCGAGGAGGTGGATGCTAACCGCGCCAAAACTCCGCGGGATCCCGGATGATCCGTCGAGCATCCATCCGTCATCGTCGCGGGACATCTAAGACCCGCGATGTATTATTTACACTCCGTCGGCGATTCAGAGTCCTGGGCTCCCCTCAAGGCCCGCTGGGCCCTGGCCAGCTCACGTCGGGAGCCACTCACTACGCTGGGACTTAATAATGTTAAGGCATCGTCGTGCGTCGACGAACACGAGTTCCTCTCTAACGTTCGTTGGCAGTAGCGAAAATGTCGGTCGGGATCCATCACCTTCACCCGCTCGATCCAGGCACTATCAAACCCCCATGTCCCCCGAACGCACCATGATATCACTCTTACGAATAACACGAACGATCGAAAAATGATCGTGGATTTTTCAAAGTTCAGAAAACTCTGGAACTTTGAAGGTAGAACTTTGAGTTCGCGAAATTTCAGAAGCTCGGTGATTCGAATAGTGTCATCGTGGAAGCGCAGTCGTTAAGTAATAGGATTATTTTCAAAGTTTGCGTTCCGCAATCTTGCAACTCGGATAACGCAAATCTGATGATCCTCGAAGCTCAATGAGATCGTTAAATATCGATTGAAGGCCAAAAAAACGTTCATTTTCATTCTTCCCTCAGTTTTATCGAAGAGACGAGAAATTATCCTTCTATCTTTTTTAGCTTTTTCAGAAATTCAAGATTTCATTCCTATAAAGAGATTTCTTCTTTTTTCTCTGTAACTACAATAAAAAAATGTTTATTGGTCTTCTTTCACAATTTTTTTTAAAAACTTAAGAAATAACTTCCTTCCTTCTTTTCCGGTATGTCTCCCAGCTAGAATGAAGGAAAATATTTATTGATCTTCTTCCAACTTCTCTCCAAAAAAATTCATTACATTTAGCTTCCTCAAAGAATTAAGAAATTATCCCTCTTTTCTTCAATTTTTTTTAAATCCGAGAAGTTTCTCTTCTAATTGTTTTTAGACAACTTTCTTCAGCTTCGTACAGTTAAGGCTTACGATGATTTCGAGCGCTGTGGTTATCCTTCAAAAAGTCTTTTATCAGCTCCAACAGATCTTGCGGCTTCAGACGCGTCTTTGGGAGTCGACGAGGAGCGTCGTCAGAACGAGCGCGGCGAACGGTAATGGCGTATTGTAGTGATGCGCGCGATGATGAGGAGCGTGAGGTCGGGGGCCGAGCGGAACAAATTCGCGCTCGACTGTGAACCGCGGCCCCGTGTGTCATACTGGCTCCTCCCGCTTGAAATTGATGTTCTGGGAGGCGCAAAAGTCGCGGGTGAACGGCACGCAATTGAACAGTTTGCACACCTCACACTCGTAAACCGGTACGTTGTAGAAGAGGGCAAGCAGCAGGGCAAACAGGCCCACAATCAGGATCAGGCAGACCCAGATCAGCAGGATCTTCCGTCTACGGTCGTAATGGCCAAATGAGATAAACGGCATCAATGCGTAGGCCGCCAAGAAGCCGAAGATGAAGCCGAACAGATGCGCGTAGTTGTCTATCCACGGAAGGATACCCAGCGCCAGCAGCCCCAGCAAGATCAGGATCAGCTTGGACAGTGCGCGACGCGGGTGCTTCAGCATCGGCCAGCAATGCAGCACTTCGACCACCAGCGTGGCAAGCAGAGCAAAATGCGCGCCAGCTGGACCGACCTGTAACAAAATGGACAATATTGGCGACAATGTTGTCGACGTGCTCATTCAAAAGTGGCAAGATTGTCTCCACAAACATTAATGCATTAACAGATAGAAAGAATTTTTATGTCTTATGTAGAGAAAGAAATAAAAGAGAGAGAGAAAGCAGAGAGAGAGAGAAAGAGAGAGATTCAATATTATAATATAAAATAAATAATTGTCTATAAATATTGTTAATAGATATTGTGTAATTTTGATAACCAAACGCAGAAAACGGTTGTAAATGCTAATAATATATTATTTAATAAATGAAAATTAGTAAATACAGATAACAGTTTATTTTTTTAAATATAAACGAAGTTTATATTGAAAGAATGAGAACAACGAGATATAACTGTGGAAAAAAGTAGTATTTTATAACAAATCTTATTATTTAGTATTAATTATGGCAAGTTGTCTTGACAAATCTAAAATATCAATTATTTAAAACTTCTTAAAGATCACATATTTCTGATAAAAATAGCAAAAGAAATTCTTTTATAAATTGTGTTCTGTATTACTAATAATTCTTTTATAAATAATTCTGTTTCTATTACTAATATAATTGTGTTCTTTATTAATAAATTATTAATAATAATAATGGGATTTAAGTACTTACTTCTGCCCTGTAAGGGACAAAGATTGCGCTGGCCAAATTCCCAGCAAGAGCGCCAATAAAGTAGATCAAAGCGATGCGCAACGAGCCAGTTAGTTTTTCCAAATCTCTCATCAGAAAATATTGTATCAGCAACGTAATTATCAAGTGGACGATTCTGAAAAACCAATTTATATTTGGATAAACATACAAAACAAGAGTATTTTTTTTAAATCAACTTATTCAGACTAATTGACTTTATTTTATTAAATTTTAATAGAAATAAATAAATAGCGCTTTATCTCTTTTAACTAAATTTTACAGCAAATTATTTTTGCTTATGCATTGCTATATTACCAATTTATTGAAATAAATAAATTGTTCTAAAAAAAATTTTTTTTTATTAACTTGATGGGATAAATCATGTAGAAATTGTACAATTAAATAAATTCATGAAAATAAATGAATATATTTTGCTTTCTTAAGATAAATTTAATAAAATTAAAAAAATCGATTTTTTATTTGTCATGAACTATTACCCGGCATGAAGAAAGATGGTGGTGAAGAGTCTGTAGAACTGGTCCGGCCATTCCGGATGCAGGAACGGTATCATCCCGCAAACGTCGTGCAAACATTCCACCTGGGAGCACAGAGATGCTTCCTCGTGAAAATAACCATGGACGAAATCGCAGTACTCCTTCGTGGTGATCCGACACATCCCGTGAATCCCGATGCAGCACGGGTGACCGATCACCTCGCATACCATGTGCTCCGCCATCTTATCCTTGTAACGACCGATGGGAAAGTTGGCGTTGCCCCGTTGACCCCCGTTTTTACTGTCAAGAATTTTTCGGTGTTTTTCTTTTTTACAATCATTTTGATCTTCGCAGATCACGGTTTTATTTTCACAAATTTATTTGCGCAAATGGCATCTGTTTCGTGTGGCGATATTCTGTCATTTGAACTTTGAAGAATTTATGGACTCATTTGGGAGGTAAAACTCACCTGAAGCGTTGGCTAAAGGGATTGGTTTTCCGGCAGATTGGCCACTTGGTGATGTCGTCTGGCCACTCGTAAGGTGCAATGCTTGCCGGAGCGTCGCAGAACTTTGGATCCAGTCCGCAAACCGATCCACTAATACGACCGCCAGGCCCGCTGTCCCCGGGTCCCCACTTCTTCCAGGTCGATATTGTATTCTACGAGTATTGAACGTAATCACAATTGATTTCATTGTCAGCAAAAGATGATTGTTGAGACTTTAAAATATCACTGGAGACGAATCTCCTAGATTGAAACATGCATAAATTGATAACAGAAG
The DNA here is from genome assembly GCA_003063805.1 of Aphaenogaster ashmeadi. Classification (NCBI taxonomy): domain Eukaryota; kingdom Metazoa; phylum Arthropoda; class Insecta; order Hymenoptera; family Formicidae; genus Aphaenogaster; species Aphaenogaster ashmeadi. The sequence continues at coordinate 100,433 of NJRQ01000314.1, forward strand.
CCGTAATATACGCAATTCATTAGCAAAACAAATTGTATAACAAAAAATAACACGTTAAAATGTTTCTCTTTCATTAAAATGCGACAACATTGGCAAACAAAACAGAAAGCTCGTGTTTGTGTTTATATTGGAAAAATTTCAATTGAAATAATGAAAAATTGCGACGCTCACAATATGCAATGAATTGAAAACATTTTCTTTCCTCCTTTTCGCTCAAGTGCTTTTTTCTGAGTCTAAAGAATCGAAGTAAAAATTACGTGATTTACCATAGCAGTGGATCTCAGTCCCCGGACCTGTTGGTCGCGCATGGAAGAAAATTTTATGATCATGAACATATATGGCCGTGAAGAGCCAACGGGATGTTACAAATGTTATTTCAAAAAAGAAATGAGGAAACTCACAGAACAGTCTGCTTTGCTGGACTGAACGCAGCCGGAATCGTCATTCCTGATACAGCAGGCAGTATCCCGTTCTCTTTCCCGCCATACGTCAATTTCCTTGAGGATCTTGATGTCCCGACGCATACACGGTGCGAACTTGGCGCCAAGGTGGATCAAATCCGCGGCCCTAGGACCCAGCCAGAAGTTCGCGGGTTCCTGGTAGTCGACTTGTTGCAACGACAGACTCGTTACGAGAACCTGGACAATTTAATTCACATTTTCTCGATCATGGTTAATCCTCATTAAGAATCCCTAATTGTCCTTTCACTTTTGATTAAACAAATCAAAACAATAAGTATTTAAATATAGCTTAAAATATTTTAACACTTTGACTGTCACCCATATCTAGGTGACGCATGAGTTTTCTCAAAGACTTTGTCATCTATTTGTGGATGATGGTGAAAAATGATTTTACTAATTGTATATATATATATAAATATTTAAAACATTCAAAAACAATATAAATTATATTAAAACATTACAAATATACAATAAAGTTTAAAATAATACACTAGATTTATTAAAAACAGAATTATTCATTTTTTTATTTTTCTGCTCACATCTATTTCAATCACAAACAGATCTATTATTTCGTGTGAGTGACAGTTTCATTTATTCCATCTGAAATTATATTATTAAATAAATAATAACATAAATAATATATTATATATTTTTTATATTTATTTATTTAATTTAATTATTTTTTGGTATAATTTATTTTATAATGTGACTGCATATTTTATAAACTGCCACGCACTTTTCGATTTTGAATCTCCCATTTAGATCTTCAGATCAGCTTCGCAGTCAAAATGTTAAACAGGCGCTTTCAGTACATATTTAAAAGGAAATAAAACTTTGTCGCGTAAACAACGCATTTAAAGGCATTGTTGCAGTTTTAGTGATCATTCGCTTCTTCTTTTACTCTAAATAAAGATTCAGTAGACTCATTTATGTAATTTGCTTTGATCTAGCGTAGATAAAAAAAGAAGGTTTCATCTTCTGCCGTGCATATAAAGCGTTTGTACTTATTCTCAGCAAGATTAGTTTTTCAGTAAGCTCAAATGAAATTCCGAACAAAGTTTTTAAAAAAGTTGTTAAGTAGTGAAATACAGTCGTGAATAACTGCAGCCGATGAATAGTAATCTCTATCTGCTCACCAATCCTGATCGATGGTTGAGATCCATCCCGACAGGACCGAATCCGTAACAGGCCAGCGATATTATCAGAATCAATACTTGCACAGTAGTGATCCAGTACGTGAAATACGGTCGGTGATCCTCGAAATTGTCCAACTGCTTCTTTATGTCCGGTTTGTGCGCAACGCTTTTCCGAAAAGATCGCCTGAAAGTTAATGGGGGTAAATAGAGAAACTTTAATAATTCACCAAACTCTTATTCCATTTAGCACGTTTCGTTTGCCACAATTTCGACTTTGTCAATAAAAAACAAAATGCTTTCTCTATCCGCAATATCCGCAATATCCACAACATATTCCAATAACAAATTTTACTACAAATATACAATATTAATATAATATAACATAACGATATTTGTAGAAATTATAATAATAACATAATTCAGTTTAGAGGAAAAGGACTAATTAGTAAAGTTCACTTCAGGTATTCCGTCTAAAATGTACCTTATGAAAATTGCACGGATTTCACTCTTTCTCTTCACATCTTACACAGACAGTTAATTGGTTTCCAATTAAGATGATCTAGCTCTCGCAGGAATTTAATTTATTTCAAACTTCGCAATAAAGGAATGAAATATGAGATGTACCCGAAGAAGCGACCGACAATGCCCATCCCGTATCGTCGCCGATTGCTGTTGTCGAAGACACGATCGATCGTGCTACGGGAGATCCTCGTGGCCCCGGCTATCTCCCGGCTGCGGAGGGTCACCCCCTCCTCCTGCGGCACCCTCGTACCTTCCGCCGGAGGCGCGTCGTACTTCGACCTGCTCCAACTTGTTTTTCTGTAATCTCTTTCTCGTTGTACATGTTTGCGCGTTTGTCGGTCAACGACAAATCTACTTTGCGAATCGCTTTTGTTCGAGTAAAACGAAACGGGTTTTGCGATCATCCAAATCGTGTAGATCTTGCAATGTTTAAAATGTCAATAGTTCGCGGATTGTCAGAATTCAAATGTGAAGGAACTTTTATAAATTGAATTTCTTGCTTGAAAATACGCAATAGGATCTTCTTTTTCATTTCATTCGCGCAACACAATTGATCTTTTTATCTTCACATTTTTATTTACGATTTATTAAATTAGCTACTAGAAAATACAGTATTCAGGTTGCTTTTTAAATCATTAGCATAAAATGCCCTTTATTAGCTACTGAAACTGGAGTTATTTAATTGTAACGTTAATTAAAATTTCATATAGTTTGATGAGAGATTTAATATTTTAAAGATATTTAATTTTTCACCGGAGAGAGTTTAATTAAGAATTGGGAAAAAGCTCTCACCTGGAAATATAGTGGTCCCTCGTGATCGAACGGGGTCGTCTGACTTGTCCGTCGATCGTCGTCCTGTCATCCTTTTGCTGCGCGAACCTGCAGGAAGAAAGCATCTAATGTCTCGCTGTCCGAAAAATAAAAAAAAAGATATATACACCTGACAACTCTAATTTCCCCCGAAAACTTCAGAAGGGTGGTAGAACTTTAAAATTACAGTGTCTTTTAATTTTCTGACGCACCCCAGAATTCCCCTAATCACGTAAGACCTACCCAACCAACTCCTCAGTACTGATCCCCTCGCGATCCTGCGTGGTGTCGAGAATATCTGCTATTTTAGCGCCGACCTCTTCGTCCTTGACCAGTCCACTGGAGGCCTGATCGATTTGCGTCTGCGACTGTTGAGATGACGGCGGAGGCGGAAGGGGCGGCGGGGGCGGCGGGGGTCTCTCAAAGAAGGACTCGTCCTCGTCCTGGCCGCTGTCAGGATCTGCCCTCGACAGATACGCGATCGTGCTCGGCGGGAAGCTGCGCGATTCCGGACGTGATTGCGAGCGCTCGCGAGGACGCTGCCTTGTCAACGACTGAGAACATGCGATTACACTTCGATTAAACAGGATCGCGATATTCGTATTCCTGAAAATTGCTTTAACCCATAAGCTCGCGTGACTTTTATCGATGTAAGTGCTCGCATGGGGGTCAATCTACGTTTTGATTAATTTATTTTTTACGTATAAACAAGTTTTTTTTATTTATAAATAATTATAAACTGAGACATGTTTTAAACGTAAAATAATAATTTTCAAGCATTAGAAATTAAAAGAAATTTATATTTCTAAAGATACTTCTTCATGTAATATTTTGGTTAGTAAATTCATAGCTTCCGTCTGAGTCAATTTGACTCCCACGCGCGTGCTTACGGGTTAATATAATACTTTCGCCAAAGTACCAATTTCCTTTTGTTTATATCGCTGATAATGGAAATGACTATAGAAAATTTCTCGCAAATGAAAACTAAACAGTTCATCTCGTAAAAATGAGAAATGCAAGCAATAGCAGCAAATTGAACAAAAATAAATTTAATTACAGATCGCATGCGTTTGTACCAGAGACTTTGAAGCGAAGAGATAATCTCCGTTGCCCCGATTTCATAATTAGCGAGTCCAATTTCTTAAATGTTGGAAAATTCAACGGGGAAATTGAGGCACGCGAGCGTCGATCTGTCTTACGGTAACGTTTGGAGAAGCTAAGCGTTAGAAATCGACGTTCAAAGTTTCGTGGCGATCGCTAACTGCGCTACATCCCAGTTACGGTCCCGATACCGCTAATAAACTGTCAGAGCTGTCGAAAGCACACTCACACGCGCGGCCGCCGTCCGACCGGTCGTCCACTCGTTGGCACCTACCACTGGCTGCTACCAGTCAGTAGTAAGTGCAAACCAGTCGGCAGCCACCTCGTGTCTGACCATGCACTTCCCTCCATCCCTTCGAAACTTCGTAAAACTAGCCACATTAAACGGCAGTTTAAGTTCGCAACTTCCGCCGATATTGTTTCTTCGACCGTCATGTCCCTCGACTAACGAGACGACGTCTTTGTCGAGCGAATCCACGCGTATACACGGTGTCCCAGAATAAACGGATAAAATACTCTTCTATAAATTTGAAGGCGACCTCCCCTGGAAATCTCTTCGAAAGTGATGATTTATCGCAATTTTTATTACGTTTATTATACGTATGTAATATATTCTAGAAATAAAAAGTTTAAAAATATTTAAAGAGACTGAACAACGTGACGGAAATGTTTCCAACGTGACTACTGCGGAATCCTTTTATAGGGAAATTTTTTAAATCGATCGTATCGAGGCGATAATGGAAGATCGAGGGCTTCCAATTTTCCAAAACAGCCTGGCACATTTTTCAAAATACACCGTTCAATTGCGAGGACGGCGATTAACGACCGAGAACCGTGCCGCGACAGTATAAAATCCGATCGAGAGGGCTCGATACGAAGCAATAAACAGGGTGAATGTTAATTCCCGCAAGCCGTGCACGAAATTAAATTCCGTCGGATTTCACAGAGGCGTAGTCTCGCCGCTTCCGGAATTTTTCCGCTTTAACGAGTCCGCCATTATTAAGAGAAAACACATATCTCGCATTCACATTCTTCGTCCATGTTAAATACGTGTATCTCAATTTACCATGAAAATTCTTTGACAAATAAAAATATAAAATATTTACATCAGTATTCCATTAGACCGAAGACAAATTCAACGAATTAACTTAATTAATTTAATAATTGTTAAATATAAAATATTAAAAAAATTAATTAATTATATAGTTATTTTATAGCAGAGCTTCTTTTTTTGTTTATTGGTCATGAAAAAAATAGATAAAAATCGCCAGATTTTAACACTTAAAAGCAGATTTTGTTTATATTTTTAGTTTCATTCCTAAAAACGATATGATGCGATATGATGCGATAGAAAGCCAATTACATGAAATTAAAAAACTTTTTTTATTTAATGAAGTTAAATTAAATCCCATCCGAATGGGATGACACGGCTGTAAAATTGTCAATAAAAGTCGTTGAAAAGAAGATGAAGAAATTACCTTTTAAAGGATCCGATTTGACGATAACGATCGGCAATAATTCGAGACCTGATTAATTCGTACCGACGTTATTATTAGATTACATTATTGGCTCGCCATTAATATCGATCAACGATGATGGCAAACGCGTAATGAGCATTCACTGGAAAATCCATCATTTTGCGAGCATATAATTAAACGCAGATATGCATAATCCGGCATTAACGACTACGTCGGCGGATGCGACCGCGCAGTTGCAACTTCGAAACGGCTGCAGTTGGTATATCGACCCCGACGTTTCCACTAAGCCTACAGAGATACTGAAATTTACTGAAACGACATTGATGCTCTTGTATGTATTTCATATATTCGACATTTTCTTCAAAAATATCACTGACAAGAAACACATCACAAGGGAATCGATTTGACTCTTCTTCAAATATGTTGTTAAACACAAAAATTTAAGAGACTCATTTTTATACGTCTCCATTTTGAAGTTTAAGGGATGGAAGAAGTTTCAAAGCTTATATTTGATCTTAAGTAATTATAATAGTAGATGAGTCTTCTCTTCGCCAGTGAATAAATAATCAGGGTAATTATCATCAAAATGATAAAATATATAAAAAATTATTTTAAACAAAACTTTCATACTCTTTTGTGTACTTTATATATCTGTGTATTTATATTTTATATTTTCCAAAAATCTAATATTTTTTAAAATACCTCGTCCTCACTATTATTTTTGAAATTATACTTCTGTGAAAAAATGAAAGACAATTTATACCAAGTTTATTTATATGTGATAAAGTTATTTTACAAAAATAAGTTATTTTACAGGTATTTTTAAAAATATTAGATTTTTAGAAAATCTAAATATATAGTTATAAAGTATATAAAAAAATCAAAAAAATGTTTTGTCTCAACCATTTCTTTATTTATTATTAACTTATTATTAAATTATAATTAAATTTAGATTAATAATAATTTAAACTAAATTATAATATTTATTATTAAAACATTTCACCGTTTCGACGATCATTGTTTAAAATCAAATATAAGTGTTAGCTTTGAGAGCTTGTTTTATCCCTTAAATTTCAAAATAGGCATTTAAAAAATACTTGTCTCTTAAATTGTTGTGTTTATAATAACATAATATTTCAAAGAGAATCACATCTGTTCCGGACAATTGTAACATGTCTCTTGTAAGTAAAAGGAAAATTTGTACGCAAATTGCATTGACTAAACTTTCAGAATCAAGAATAAGATAAATCACTTTACCCCTTGTCGCTTTGTGGGAGGAGGTAGGATTTCCTTATTTACTTCTCGCATGAATGCGGCAATGCGCGCAATTCGCCATTTCCGCGAAATTAAAAGGAAGATGGGATACAAGAGAGAAAGAGAAAGAGAGAGAGAGCAAGAGAGGAGCACGCGTCGCGTCCGTCGCGCGTAACGAAGTGTTTTAAATCTTAGGGCGGCGTAACGAAGGGAGTAGATTACCCTCGTAACTCGCTTTACTCGCCCTTTATGCGTCCCGCTGAAGGGACGTAATTAATGGCGGCGCGGCGCGGCGCACGCGTTACACGCGAGTTTTTATTAGAATTTACATCGTCCAAGCGCAGCGCGACGTAATAAGGAGACAGCGGCGCCATTTATTAGCGGAAATCTAATAAACTCCATTATTAAGTAAGATCGGCGTTACTTTAATCAGAGCGCAACGTGTAGCGCGCGTGCGTACGTCCACTGCAGCTGCGCTTTTTTGGGACGAGCTTTACCGGCCGCTATTTTGCTCGGTTGGTACGCATATAAAGCAGGATGCAGCTTTTTGCATCCCAAACTTTTCTACCGGCGATTATAATGCGGACATTTTTGGCGGAACGTTAGAGCGCAGTAAAGGAACTAACACGAGCAAGAAACTCGACAAAAATTTTGCGTTAATTCTTTAATGTTGCAATGAGATGCTAAAGTTTAATCTTAAAAATTATGATCACTATTATAAAAGAAAATAATATAATTAATAGTTAATTACCATTAATTATTCCTGTTAAAACAAGTTGGTAGGAGACTGTTGTACCTATAGGGACACTTCTTTTATCTTGACTTCTAGAATTTTTTAAATTATTTTTTTACTTTCAAATGTTATTTATGAATAATGGGTATTTATATAATTAATTTAAATAAAAATTTACAGCTTCTTCAAATAATACCTTAACTTTCATTTTTAACTATTTCTTTCTATTCATATACCGTCACTAATTGTAAGTACAAAGAGTGGTTGTACCTGGGGATACGCAAATAACACATAAATTTGAATAAAGGAACTGTTTTAAAACTATAAATATACTATAATTATTAATTATAATTATAGTATATTTAATATAAACAATAAATATATATATCGACAAGAAAAATAAAAATGTTTAAATACTTAATATAACATTAACATAACATTAATGTAACATTAACATAACATTTTAATATAACAAATAATTAATATCCCAGATAGCACAGGTGATCGTTATGAATTCAAAAAGGACTCACTTTTTAAAATTCTTTATGAATTAGCGTAATCTGTTCGAAATGAACTCAAAAAGAATTCCTTTCCAATAGTATTCTTACAGAATATAAAAAGAATTCCTTTTGTATCTAAAAAAGGGCTCAGAATTGATGACACAAAAATGAATTCTTTTTGAACTCTGAAGAGTGTTTTTAGAACAGAAATGGGATGGAAAAAGAATTCATTTTTCATAATTCAGGAATTCAAAAAGAATTCTTTTTGGATTCTCTTTGCTATCTGAGATAACATATACGAAATAAATATTATTTTAGTTTTCTTTAGACTGAAGCTTAAAAAAGAGTTAAAATTAAATTTAAAGTTCATCTTCTTATGAACAAAAACCTAGCATTGTACTTAAAGATATTAAAAGTATCCGTAGGGATATACGACCTTAGGTTGTTCGTCCCTTTTCTTTGCAAACCGTCGCGTATGATGCGGACGTTGTAACCTTACAATTACAGAGAAGTAATAAGATTTTTATATTTAGGTTTGTAAATAAAATAAAGCGTTTTATCGTTTTCATTATAGGAAGCATGAGATGTGAAGCTTAAGATTTATTCATTCATTAAAATGAATTGATTCGATTTGTTATTTTGTATTGTAAACACAATTCTTTCTCACAATATTCATGTATTGTAGAAGTGATATTTGATTAAACACGGATTGTATTATTCTTTGAATTTAAACTGCAATTTATTTTGTTATAAACAATATTCAAAAGCGAAAATGAAAAATATTTGTACTAATTTTAACAATTGCTATTAATTATTCTATTTTTCTCCATAGTAGTGGAGGAAAATTGAATAATTAATAGAAATAATTAATAAACAAATATTCAGCGACATAAAAAATCGTGCAATCGGTGTCGAAATATCGCGTGCACGTGATAGAAATGTATTTTGCAAAGCTTTTGTTCCAGATTCGACACTATATGTTATAGTTGCTATTAAAAAGAGGTTTGCGAAACGGTTTAAGCAGCGCCGGCTGTATTTCCGCTTAATAAATTTCGTTATTGCCAGAATACAATCGCGAGAATCGCGGAATTGTGATTTGATCACGCGGAACGGATCGCCGCAAAATTAATTCGTATCGTTTTTCGGACCTCATTTTCGCCGCTTTGTGCTCAGCTCTCACGTAATAATTCCCGGATATCGAGAAAAATCGGACGCGGGACAATGCAGAATTATTGGCGGAAATCGCTCGATCGTTCCGCTCGTTTAAAACACGCAGTACGCAATGTAATCCAAGTAACAACGGAAAATATATTAACAGGTCACAATAACATTTCGCATTAACTATAAAAAAACGATTCAAAAGCAAAATGTAATTGGGTGTCTGAAATTTTAATTATTAAACTAATTCTTTTTGTGCAAATTGAATTATTATCTCGTTAGATTCTAAATAAATATAAAAAATCAGCGCATATACAGTAAATTTTTAAAAATTGAACACGAATTTTATTTAATGTCAAGGAATATTCGACGTCGATATTTAATTCATAATAATAAAATTCGCATAAATTTGTTTATTGCCTTCTAAATAATTATGTAATAGTAATGGAAGCGGATAATCTTTTCTGGTAAGTATTTAAGCGTATTAATTATTATTATTAGCTATTTGTCATTAATTATTAATAATTTAACGATTTCAATTATCGCGCTCGAATCGCTCATCAAATTATGATTGTAAAACGATATCTTCATGGCGCCGAAATGTCCAAATAATTCGCGACGAGAGTTTAAAACACTCGGGATGGGGTGACCTAATGCATAAAAATGATTGCGAGCGACCGTGAATTCACCGTTCGACTTGGAATCAACTTGGACGACTCACGCGGCGACACTTTCTGGGTCGCGCATGAAATATTTTAATGGCCATCGTGCATACGAAAGGGAGAGACACACTTTCCTGCGGCGATACACGCTACAGTCGTTGTCCGGCTAGCTCGAGTTAAGTGGTAAGTTTTGAAATATGGCCGACCGACCGGCCGCGCGCACGGCACGGGGAGAATGCATTGCGCAATGCGCGCATGTGTGGCCGATGAATTCAAATCGCCAATCGACAGGTCGAAAAAGTATAAATCCCAACATATTTCGAGATAATCGGCAAGGTATTGTTAAAGTGCTGGCGAAATTTTGCACGAGAGCAAAAGAGCCCGATTTATTGTTTTCGTTCTATGTTTGTATCGCAGTAAATTGCTTATCTCGTTCATCGATTGTAAAAGAGATTTTTATTTAACAATTAATTTTAAGTGCATTCGGATCTGTTTTGTGATTCTGGTTGTTTAAATATCGAAATAAATATCGTATAATTGAAGATACTGTATATTATATTTTGTCAACGGAATTAAGGGTGCACTTTTTGAAAATGATCAAAATATCAATTTTTCATTTTTTTCACAATAAAATGGTTCTTAAATTGTTTTCTGCGTGTTTTGAATTATAGAGGGTAATTCTAGTAACTCTGGGCTGGGTTGTAATTCCTTCCTAAATCAAGATGGAAAAAAGTAGTAGAGGGAAATCTTTCACTATTCAGTATGATCTACCATTTTGTGATTAAATTTTAACGAAAATTGCATCGATGCACTTGCAAAATGTAACTGCACGTTGTTTAAATGGGATCATACACTCTTTTAGCGTAAATCGATTCTTTTCATTATTCTGCATATAAAAGCATTAAGGTAATCGAAAAGTCAATACTTTGTGTGCCAAATATTATTCAAGTTTGCACATTCACATTTTATGTCATAAAATTACTTTATTAACGTGCTCAAATATGTCATCGTGACATTGTAAACACGGTTTTTACGTTTTTCATAATATTATATTATTAAGTTGGAACAAGCATTTGTAATTCGTTCATTCAAATTATTTTTTGAAATAAATTGCTGCGAATACACATTATCCTTCAAAAATTCCCGTAAAAATGAATCCTTCTAATTATCTTACTCTAATACTTTTATACACGGAATAATAAGAAGAATCGATTTACGATTTTAAAAAGTATATGATCTTATTTAAAAAGAAAATGCAATTGCATCCTACAAGTGCATTGTCCGGAAAAATATAATAACAGAATGATAGATCGTACTAAACAGGGAAAGATTCTTCTCTACTACTTTTTTCTGTCTTCATTCAGAAAAGAGCTATAACCCCCAGCCCAATTACTAGAATCATTCTATATAAAATAGTTTTGGTATATGTCTAAACGTATCCTTTCGCGGTCTGAATAGCTGGAAGCAGTTGATAAAAAAAATAGCCAAAAAAGCTTTTATTTGATTTGTGACGTGGTTGCGCCCTCTACTTGTAGCCATGATTTGAAATAAAAGAAAAAGAGGATATTGCAAAGAATGGGAGATTGTGATGCCATATAGCATCAAAACCTTTGAAGCGCTCTCTTGTCAAATCTTTTTTTCTTACTTTTATGTACCTTTCTCTTGACAAGTACTAAATGGATTTAAAAAAATTTTTTTATTTCTCTAATGGATGGACTCTATGATTTGATCGGTCGCTTTTAATTACGATAAACATTATCATAACACTACTCTCTTACATAGGGATTCATTAAATACTCAAACACATTAAATTTACAGATATACATATTCGACTACTTTTTTTTATAAGCAGCTATATGTAGCATAATATTTGTGAAATAATCGCAAGCGATGAAACACCTGAATAATTCGAAGGTGAAATTTCGTCTTAGCTTCGCGGGAGCGCAAAGTTGGCGCGAGCGGAAATAACCCCTTCTGGCGTAAACTAAAACCGAAGTTACGTAATGGGGCGACGGGCGTGCAGGTCGCTCCACTTTTATGACTGGAATATTACTCTACTTTGGCTAATCTAAACTTTAAGGTTAATGTAACGTAATTCAGCGAAGGCGGTTTACACCCGGCCGGCTAATTACGTCGCGCGATTCGGCTTGTGATCCTAATAAATTCATCCCCGGACGTATGTATGTTGTTGCTTATGTGCTCTAGTATGTTTATCGAGTCCTTCCAGCAATCTCGACGCGACAAGGATAAAGTTGCAAAAAGAACAAGCTGATCAGGTTGACCGAATTAATGGAATTAACATTTCGGGTCCTGAATATACTCGACGTTAAAATTTTCCAATTAATCGTATCAACAATTAAGATAAGTGTCCACAATGTTTAACGAATCTGAGAATTACGTTTCTTAATTAGCAATATAATTAATTAGACAAATATATTTCACAAAGCATTGTAATAAATAATTTGTCAAACAATTAGGAATTTATAATATTTCGTGAAAGCAACAAATTATCAAAGCACATTTCACTACAATTAAGATTGAAAAGTTGAAAATGGGACAATAACTCACCTCGACGATGTAATGAAGACCCGACAGCGTCATCCTCGCTACAGAATCTTTCCTCCGTACTGGTTGCTGCCATCGTCTGAGAGTGACACCCTATGAATATTCAGAAATGTGTTTTTTTCATCGAAATTTCCGAAAATCCCTAATTTCCTTGCTAAGTCATTAAAGCATTTACGAAAGAATTGTTTAACTAATGTCATCCTTTCTTCTAATCTAATATAATTCATTAAGCTATATGCAATAACAGCCTGAAGCGACAAATTATTCTCAATTATTAATTGTTTATTCATTATTTGTTATGTTACGTTTTGCAATTATGTTTAAATACACATTTTCGAGAAAAATCCAGTAATTATACCAAAGTTATGTCACTTAAGCCAGTAGTGTGGAACGCAAACTGTAACTCGCAGTTTTTTAATTTTTAAGAAATTCTGATATTTGAAAATGTTAGTTACATGGGACCACATTCATCCCAATTAACCAAAATTAAAAATTTATCTGTTTGTATTAAATTTTGTTTCAGTTCTTTTTTTACGCTCTTAATATGTATTATATAATGTGCAATTTATTTTAATATGTAAAAACTATATGTATTAAAACATAAAAAAATTATTAAATTTTACATATACATAAATTAAAACGACTAATCTTTGAAATTATAATTATCCTTATATTATCCTTCGTTTAAACGAATGGTGAAAAAATTAACGGGTCGCGTCAAATTGCTGTCTAAAGAAAGGGATCGCGAGCATAAAAAGTTTGCGCATCACTAACTTAGGCGACTTAAGATGTGCATAATTTCTATAATCATGACGACAATAGATTCCTACTTCACGTATCTACGTCAACCTGATATACTTAAAAAATTTCAAATTCACTCTGCCGGCATAATTTATCCTGCTGATGCAGTCGAACTCATCGATTGCGATCGCTCGTACGATTATAATCGCGCGAGAACGTATATTCCCATGGTACTGGAGTGGTACAATGCACTCACTTCCGGTGTCTCGGTCGTGTCCGGTACGTCCCGGGTGATGTCCGGATCCGGCGGCCTGTGTTCCGGTACCAACGCGCCGTACTTCCTCGACGCCATGCGTCGCCGTCGGTCCAGCCATCTCTGCTTCTCCGAAGCCTCCGATTCCTCGTCGACCCCGAAGAACTGCGCTGTCTCGCGTCTAATATAGCTGCAAAATTTGAAAAGACATTATAACGATCAGATTCGCATATATGTTACCACGAATTACCACAGGTTGTTCTTATCGATTAACACATTGACTGCCACGTCATTCATGTATGAATGACACTCAATTTCATAAAAAAGAAACGCTCAAGAAATCAAACACGTTTTCTTTCATAATTTCCTTTTTCTGCTATATAAACATCATGTTAAGTTAAAATATGATTGTGACAAAATTGAGTGTCATTCGTATTTGAATGACGGGGCACTCTCGGAAACAAGAAGTGTCATTTGTATATGAATGACGCATATATGACACGGCAATCAATATATTGAAGCAACGTATTTTTCTATTTATTTATTGACAAATAAATTAACAGTATATTGTTCATAGAATAAATTAAATACAAAATAATTTTAAATAAATAATATGTATATATAACAATCTACAATAGATTATTATTTTTATGATTTGAAATATCGAGTCCCATGACTCGAGGTCCATACATTCCCTGCGTGTTATTGAAGTCATTTAAAGTTGAAATTGTTTAATAAACATATGTCCGTAAATGCTTCCTAACAGAACTACAAC
>NJRQ01000314.1:128186-140515 GCA_003063805.1 Aphaenogaster ashmeadi
GTGACCGATAAAGGCTTTTTTTCATATTTATATTTGTTTAATATCATCGGTCTTCTTAATATCATTTGTCTATTATTATGATTTTTCCATAAATTTCTATAGAAGTAAATTTATAATAAAATAAAAACTTTCTCATATAAATAAAAGTTTTATCCTTTCGTACATTTTCAATCTCTATAATTTCTCTAATTGCGCATTCTACCGATATCGTATCAGTGTTAATCATTTTAAAAACTAATTACAAAGAAAGGTTAAAAGACGAAGCATTACACGCATCTCCGATCGCCTCGTTCCTCCTTTAGGATAAAATAAACCCCGAACGAAGTTTTCCGGGAAATAAAGTTTCCATCCCTCTTTTCTCATTAACCCACGCCTCATCGTCACTTTCTGATCGTTCTTAATCGCGATGCGGCGTGCGAATTAAAATTGCATCCCCTGTAGCTGCAGTAATAACCGCACTGCGTAAAACGATACTGCAATCGCATGATGCATAAAGGCAAGGCCAGTGTAAACGAATCCGCCTCCATAATTACGCGTGCGAAATTTTACATACTAGATTACAATATTTATGTCTTCGCGATAGCGCGCGACCCTTGTACCTTCATTAAGAAGCACTTTCTCTCTTCCTCTCCCCCCACCCCTCTTTCCTTCTCTCGAAAAAAATTTTAAAATTTACCTTGGTTCCATTAAGACCTTAAGGAATACAGACGTTACTTAATCTGTGTTTCAGAGTCATGTTAAAGTGCGTCTACTTTTGTATAATTAATATTATACTTGCTGCGTAAGATAAAACCTAAGAGTCTATAAGTCAAAACGTAAGTAAAATAATTAAATTTATAAAAAATGGACCAAGAGACAAATACCGTATGAATTAAATAATACCATCTGTTTCTCTCTTTTTTTCTCTTTCTATCTTTTCTAATAACTAATTAAGGTCACCTTAAGGGATACAAACTTTATCTATTGTTTCAGAGTCATGTTAGAGTGCGTCTACTTTTTGTATAATTAATATTATTATACTTGCTGCGTGTGAGATAAAACCTAAGAGTCTATGAGTCAAAAATAAGTAAAATAATTAAATTTAAAAAATGGACCAAGGGACAAATACTGTATTAATTAAATAATACCATCTCTTTTTCTCTCTCTGTCTCTCTTTCTATCTTTTCTAATAACGCAAAATTAATTTGACCAGCGGACAGAAAATAGTACGGAAAAGTTTTCGGCCAATTTTTCCATTTGGCGGAACATATTACACACACATACGTGCGCGATACGTGTTTTTCGACTTTCAAACAGTAGTATTGGTTGTTCCGATTCCAGAACAGTAGCGATGCGCTACCATTTCGATTGATAAGCCGATCCCACGTTGAAAGTGAACCGATATAAGCCGCAAATAATAATTACGATCGCGTGCGAGCCGGTTATTAGAGGGAGTGCCGGAAACTGCTTCGGTTACTAATGATTATGTTCGTTTTTCGAGTACCACCCTCTAATGGCGCCACTTAATCAGAGCCACTTCACGAGTTCGCCAGACTTGCCTCACTGAACAATCGATCAGATTCGCGATGCCTAGAAAGCCTGAACAATGCAAAAAGCTTACAATTACGGTTTTATGTGTGTGTTCAATTTGAGTTTCCATTTTTGATAACTACAGAATATTAAAAGGGTCGTATTTACGATTTCATATCTGTCGACATTTACGTTTATGTTAATCCAAAAATTCTTTTTACGAAATTAACGAAAAAGATTGAATCCATTTAAAGAATGCATTATTTTGCATAATAATGCTTTAAGAATTATTAAGGCAAGATTTCTTAGGATATTTTCACTGAATTTTCCAAATTTGTCGTGAAAAGATTTATAAGTTTTCAAAAAAGATAAAGAATATTTATTAGAAAAGACTCTTTAAATTAAATTAAATTTTATAAATTTATGTTCATAAAATTTTCAATAAAAATTAAAAGGTCCTAAAAGCAAATTAAAAGATTTTAAACGCCAAATGGAAAAGAATTTATTTACAAATTCAAACTTCTTAAACTTTCTTTTAGATTTTTTAAAATTCAATATTTTAAGATCTTCATAAAAATGTTTTTAGAAAATACATATAATGTTTTATATGTTGAAGTACAAAATTCTATTTACAAAATTAATGAAAAAAATTAAATTCATTTAAAGAATATATTATTTCGTATAATAATACTTTAAGAATTATTAAGACGAGATTCCTTGGAATATTTTCACTGAATTTTCCATGAAAAGTGCATTTTATTAATTTTTCATGAACAGATTTATAAGTCCTTGAAAAAAAGACGTGTTAGAAAAGGCTTCATTATTAAATAAATTTTATAAATTTAATTATCAATTTAATGATGTGATATTCCAGCTTTAGCCAAAGACTGCGTTTTAAGACCGATAAATAATGGACGCGTAGTTTGCTGAGTTGAAAAAATGTATATAAATTCACGCAAAAATATTATTAGATACATAGATCCAGCCCGGAAAAAGGCGCATATCTATTTATTAGTCACATATCTATCTTCGCTTACTATTGTTTATAAATTCATATTTATAAAATTGTCAATAAAAACTAAAAGTCCGTAAAAATAAATTGAAAGATTTTTGGCGCTAAATAAATTTATTTACGTCAAATTTTGTAAAATCTTCGTAAAAATAATTTAAAAAAATATATTTAATATTTCACCATGTACATTAAATAACGAGAGAAATGGAATACTAGCAAAATTCGCGCCGCTGTTGATCCTGTCAGCCGAGGAAAGGATGTTCGGCCGCCTGAGTGAGAATTAGCGGTCGGCCGCGAAAGAAATGTAATTCTGCTTGAGTTACGATCGCCATTTTGTCATCAGCACACGGGGGGCAAAAAGGCGATATAATTCAGTCTCGAAAATTGAAACCGGATATTAACGGCGGCGAAAGAGCGTGCAGAAAAGTTTCGCAGTCGCGGAAATAAAAGTCGCACCATAACGTTCGCGCCATCTTGTTTCACGATAATGATATTTCTCGAGAATGGACACAGATACATTAAAGTATGATTTAGCGATTATAAATTCTGCTCGCGACGCGTCAATTGTTTATCTCATAGAAAATACGGTAAGAAGTTTGTTGAAATGGACCAGAGATATAAAACCGGGATATCGTCTTCATCCCCTAAAATATTGCCGCCTTCTCCTTAAAATAATAACGGAGCGTTATAATCGTGAAAGATGGCTACGACATCGTATTGTGAAGCTTTATAATAATCCGCCATTATTACTGTGAAACGCTGTAATTGCTCTTAGTCTTGGAAATTTCAGGGAAGTTGCATGTACAACATGGAAGTTATCTATAGACGCAGACGCGAAAATCAAAAAGAGGCTATTTCCTCTTTATCCCAGGAACATATTTTATATTTATAGTTTCATTTACTCGTCGCGGTGCATTTACCTCATTACGGTCACATTTTTATTTATCGCTGCTGCATCGCAACGCTGCCTATTTATATCATAAAAATACCCGCCCGCCACAATAGCGGAGCCAAAAGGCAACAGAGGAAACGGGGTACGGTCGGGCAGCCGAGCACCCTCGTTAACCCCCTCGGTTTCGCTTGTGGAAGCCTCTCGAAGCCGTTGTAGCAGATTCCTCAAGGCCCGTCCGAAACCGCCGTTTCCTGTGCCGTGCCTTCGGCGACGAGACAGCTGCGCGCGTGCCCGACACACGTGCAAGAGCGAGGCGCGCACCCCCGGCTCCGTGTAAGGCCGGTCTCTCGCGGTGTTAACGACCCCGGCGATTGACCCGCGTGACCTGACCTAGAGTCCGTTCCGCATGCGCTCGGTCGTCCCCGACGTCGCGACGCGCTGCCACCGGCGCTGGCAGAACCGTTCGATACTCGAATGCTCGGTCGCGGATACACCAGTCAGTACTCGCTCGACCAGCGAGCTGCGAAGAGTATCGTGGTACTTTGACCCATTCTAGTGGGTCGGAAATCCAAGAGACTAGAAGAAGAAGAAGAAGCTGCGAAGAAATGGCGAAGAGATGGGCGAATACCCTTCAATTCTGGGAAATTTCTTAATTTTCTTCTTTTTGAGATCTCTGATTGCGCGAAATGAGTACGATCGGTGATTGGCCTTGCAGGGAACTTACAGTGTTCAATAGTCTTACGCGTTAAAGAAAAAGAGATTTGTGAGACTTAAAGGAATCTTTTGAAAGATATTAATGAAGATTTTTAGTGACGTGAAGTAATAATGAAGGCCGGTGATGTTTCTTAATGATCTCGGAGGTTAATTCTCTTTGGACGTCGTATATAATAATTGAATTAAGTAGCTTAAATAATTTTCTGCCGACAATTTTTCAAGCTATTCTTTCTTCAATGTTTCGTAATTAAAAGTCGCATGAGCGGAGAGTTTCATTATGAAACATTGCAGTCTTCAATAGCACGATAACGCGCGAGGTAAATAAACTTTAAAGTTCAGTAATACAAAGAAATATGATCAGCAACAAAAATTGTAACTGATGGTAGTTTTCTTTCGAAGTTACGACGAGAAAGTAAAGAACGTTCCGCGGCGGGGAACCAGCTTTACAAAGGATCAATAAATGTTATAGCACGAGGAATAATTAGTGATTACCCACAGTCAAATCCATCCATTCAATTATCCCGCTTGCGAGCGTTGCATTAACGGTCGCATAGCGTTAGTTTCTCATACGCAAGATCCATTGTAAACGTCAGGCATTCGTAATAAATGTTTCGCTATTAATTAATATAATGCCAGCAGCAATCGCCATTATATGCCGTTCGCGCTCCGTATCGATCCTAATTTCCAAAACGCATTCAATCCCGAATGCTGTTTAGTCTAACACAGTTTACGCGTTACGCGTGTAATTTGCGATAAAACTCAAACTCGCGATTATTACGCGATCGATGATGCGACGACGGCGCGACGGCCGTTGCCATTTTATCCCATTACGAAATAACATCAGACACATTTCCATCGAAGTTATAGAGTAAGAGAGCAAATGTCGTTGTTTCGAGTTTCCGCGCCGAGTGCTGAAAAATTAGATGTGCAAACTTCGGCATTGCATTACGGAATATGAAAATGACGAGGAAAGTTGTGAGTTTGAAAGAGCTCTCTTTTGCTTTCGAAATGACAATTGAAAATAAATGGTCTTTACGAATTAACTTCTATATGGACATACACTTTAATTTAAAAAAAAAGAAAAACCAATCTCTTTTCGCTTTGTTTAATTTTAAATCTTCATTTCTATTTAAACAGAACTTTGATACGAGTGTGTGTATGTAACCTTAATTATATCAAGATTTCAGTACTAATATTTTAAAATAATATAATAATTAATAATTAAAAAATTATACGAGAATATAAAATCAACGCTTAATCGAGTTTTCTTTAGGAAAAAATTAACTTTAAAATACTCAATTTAAAATGTGTATAAAATTTTTGTATGTATAGTTTTTCAGCTCTTTGTAATTACAGCATGAATAATATTCTCAATTAAATCCCTTTGTTACTATTATAAAAGCCCAAAATTGCAGCATCATAATGCAATAATATTCAATGATAAAATTCGAAGTATTATGGTCTAAAATATATCGTAAAATTCTAGAATTTCGAAGCATTAGAAAAATACTATTTATATTTAAATTCACGAAAAATGCTAAAATAGTAAAACAAACGATACTACCTGATAAAAGTTCAGCGAAACACGAAAGCGTAAGATCACGTAAGATCACGGAATGTCATTAAATTATCAAATATTGAAACTGTAGAATTGTAAAATATTTATTTCTGAAGTTTAAGAGAAGGTCTTTATATATATACCTAAAATATTAATGCCTTTTCAAATATTTCAGCTTGTTAAAATAGCAGCGACGTAAAATAATCGTTTAAGATAATTCCTAAAATTACAAAGCACGTATTTAAAAAAATGGAAGAGCACGTTTTGAAAATAATATCTCAAAATAATGTGATATTGTTTAGAAATATTGAAATTACTTGTTTTCAAAATATCACGATTGTAAATGCGCCTCTGAAAATGTTAATGCGTTAAAGTCTTAACGTTTTAAACTGCTTGACGTGACGCCGACAATCGTGGAAATTCCGAAAATTTTAACATCGCTCGGATCTTGCCGGAGAAAGTGATTTGCTCGATTAATTCCAAGCCTAACTCGAGGATTAAATTAGCTCGCTAATGGTTCTTGGAGAGGATCGTGGTATTAATCGACGGTCAATTGTAAGACAATTTGCGCGAGCGTTTGCTGAGCATTTGCATGACGCCGAGATATTTGGCAGCTAGGTGAAAGGCATTACATGATGGTTTACATCGGTAGTAACATACATATATGTCTACTAAAGAAAGTTCTCCCTTTCCCACCCTCTTCCTTCCATGCAAGGATGTATATGCCAAAAGCATCTAATATACAGGGTGTCCCATGACTCGAGGTCCATACATTAAAGGCGTGTTATTGAAGTTATTTAGAGTTGACATTGTTTAATAAAAATATGTCCGTAAATGCTTCCTAACAGAACTACAACCATTGAAAGTTGATGTGAATATTTGAAAAAGGAAAGAAAAAGGACATTTACTTTAACTTGTTTATTTACAAATGTATTTCAAATTCTGTTTAAAATTATCTCCTGTAGATTCAATACAAAGTCTTGCCCTGCGTAAAAGTGATCTAACAGTTCGCTCTACGCGTAAAAATAATCTAAAAATTCGCCATGCCAGGAGAATTTCTTATTAATTAATAAGACAATTATTAATAAACATATTAATAGGCAATATAAGACAAGAATTAATAAAACAATACCAGACTGACAGAAAATGTTTCAAATATTCACATCAACTTTCAATGGTTGTAGTTCTGTTAGGAAGCATTTACGGACATATGTTTATTAAACAATTTCAACTCTAAATAACTTCAATAACACGCCCTCAATGTATGGACCTCGAGTCATGGGACACTCTGTATATAAGTCAAAAGTACCTACAACCTTGGCCAAAAGTACAAGGCACCCATATTTTTTCATTTATCTGAAATTCTTTTACCTGTATTGTTTCCTATTGGTTACCGGCATTATACATAAGTTTAAAGGCTTCTTGAAACAAAGAGTAATTCACAGCAAGCAGTGCCGTAGCTGAGGTCATTGGCGCCCAGGGCAAGATTCTGATTTTATGCCTACAAAAACTCTCCACGGGATAATATATATATTAAAATAAAACAATCACATTAATTACCTATACCATTTATTTAGGGACAGTTATCTTAAGTAAAATCAGTCACTATTATAAAAAATGACAAGTGAAAAAAAGACTATAAAATTAAAAATTATAAAATTACTTTCCTAGATTTTTTACTAGCCATTTTATTTATTATTTGCGCTATTTTATTTCTTTCTTTTATGTGCGCGGTAAATTTGAACTTACGCTTTTTATTATCTGTTATTAAAATTCATATTCTTTACTCAATACTAAGAATCGCTTCGCTAATTGCGCCCCCTCGGATCTGCGCCCCTGGCGCGGGCCCCTGTTGCCCTGCCCTAGCTACGATGCTGACAGCAAGTGCCATAAATCAATTTTTTAACTTTCAGATAAATAAAAAAAATATAGATGCCTTATACATACTTTTGGTCAAGACTGTATATAATCTCCAAAAGTATCTACTAATAATATACAAAATTATACATCAGACATAAAAATTATATCTGATATAATTCTGTATGTTATTATAATTAACATAATTCTGTATACAATTTCAAAAATGAAATATAATTTTATTAGTATGTTTAAAGGCTTCCAAAAAAAAAAAACATAGAAACGCTGGAATAATCTAAGAGCTAATTTTCCCCTCTCTGAGAATAAAAAGATGCTCCCAATGCATCCCTCTTCGCTTTACGTAGCTGTAACGTTAGCTCGAAAACCAGTAAAGATCGATACACCGATTCGAGTAAATGCAACAACGTTGTACTCAGCCAATCTGATTATTCCGTCGCCGGATATTGACTATATTAAATGCATCACAGTATCGTACAGGACGGCTCATATTCATTCGCGCAGGTACATTGCAATGCAATAAAGACCGCCTTGCGCAAAACCCAGGGTTAATGTTTAACCCGCATGAATTTCAACGGGAGATTAAAGCCACCGCGAGTATGGAATCGTTCCAGTCCGTTATAATGATGCCGGTAGTAACATGATATTGGCAACGATATAGTTATACTTCACTATATCTCAGCTATAACGGTATTACGTTGCAGCGTTACCGTTTCATATGATTTAAATAAATAAAACATCAAAATTTTTATTTTACAATTTCTCATCACGCTTTTAATGTCTTAATTTTGTAATCGAAACATTTTTAACTTTTATTTGAGCCACTACTTAACCCTTTCACGTCCGGTTTTTTTAAAGAAATATATCCAGCTTAATTATTCTTAAAAACTTTTGGAGTCGCTAGATATGAAAATTGAATAACATACAAGTTCAAAATGATGGATGCAATATGGCGGGTGCAAAGAATAAATAAATTATTTTCAAACTCTAATGAAATTATAATGTATTACGGATTATGGATTTTCGCTAACCACAAAAATAATAACAAAATATAAAATAGTCTAAAATGGCGGACCCACTATGGGGAATCCAAAAATAAAATATCTTTGAATTTTAATAAAAGTTTGCATTGAAATGTTTTCAGAAGTGCAAAATATACATTTAATTTATAGAACAAAATTACAAAATTTACCAAAATGTGTATTTATAAAAAGAACTACGTAGTAGGTTCAAAAGGGTTCGGTTTAATCTATATCGTATATCCAACCAATTTCACTATCATATTTCTTGAGATACATGAGACTCGAGAGTTTCATCTATACTTCATATACAATATAAATATTATCAGAAATTTATATTATCAGAGTAATCGCATTTGAATAATCGCCACACGAAGATAACGCTGCGCACAATGTCAAACCTTTCATGATTAGAAAAAAAATTTTTTTTAAATAAACCTTAAGTAAAACTTTCATTATTAAAAAGCAATTTCTTAAATAAACTTGTATAAATGTATAGTAAAGAAATTTCGAATCTTATACAAGTAATTTCTTATATTTTATAATAATACTATTTATTAAAGTTTAAGCAATCTTCTTTAAAATAAACTCTATTTTGCTTTAATATAATTCAATATTTACACTATAAATATAATCAGATAAGATTTAATTATAATAGATAAAAGAGAAATATATATAAACGATATTTTGCAATCTTTATCAGCTTGAAATTTTCGAAAATTAATGAACTTAAAATAGTCTGAAATCATATTTTATTACTTTTACTTTCAAATGTCTTCTTCTTTAACTATATAATAAATTAATATTAACTATTAAAATCGAGAGATAGGCCAATGACGGTCATAGCGGATCTTAGTGCTCCAATAATATTAATGTGTGACTTTTCTATAAACTGCGCGCCGTTACTATCGGACATGTAACGCAGCTCTCGAATATCACAACATTAAATTGAAAAATCAATTTAATGATATACTGATGCTAACAAGCATCTACAAGATTCCCCGGCCCCTTCCCATCCCAACCCGAAAAACTGTAAAAAATTTATTGCGAAAAATATTACCTCAGCCAGGATATATTTTTCGCAATAAATTCTTTACAGTTTTTCGGGTTGGGATGGGAACGGGGGAATCTTATAGATGCTTGTTAGCATCAGTATATCATTAAATTGATTTTTCAATTTAATGTTGTGATATTCGAGAGCTGCGTTACATGTCCGATAGTAACGGCGCGCAGTTTATAGAAAAGTCACACATTAATATTATTGGAGCACTAAGATCCGCTATGACCGTCATTGGCCTATCTCTCGATTTAAATTGTTTATACATATATGCGGTCTTATCCTAATTATTATTAACTATTAATTTCATTTTATATGCTTGGGATAGATTTTAGACTTTTTAAAATAGATTAGGAACACATAGCGCATATTTGAAATTTTGTCATTTCAGAATTTTAAAAAACGTTTGAGATAAATAAATAAAAGTGATTAAAAAGTATTCGCTCATAAAATAAATATATGCTTCCTGCTATCATATATTAAATTATATTAAATATAAAAATATATATAATAAAAATGTGTCCCATATAAAAAGTTAGAAAAGATACCGAATTTTCATATAATAACGATTATAATAATAACAATTGCTGAAATATGAAAAATGCCTTTTCATAAAAATCTCTTTAAAGGTTTGACATAGTTCGATATTATTCGATATTAACGGAAAGAGCTGAACTCGGAGGAGACGTCATCGCACGAATTTTCATTGGCTTCCGCGAGCGCGAGCTTGCAAATCTGGGAGGTTTCGTTCCAGAATGCCAGGTATTCCAAGCAATACCGCGTGCGAACTCGGGTTCATGAAGTCGCGGAATCCCGTAATAAAAGCTGCCGCCATTTCCGAGACAGGCCCAACGTTGCCTACCTAATGAAGTATTCTTTGCCGCGGACACTACGCTTCTCACGAAGAAGGAACAAAGAAAAAGGAACAATGCGCGTAAAAGAAAGAATGTGAAAAAACAAACTCGTCTTTTCACGCTTAATTTAGGAAACAATATACAGGGCGCTTGCAAAGATGTGAATGCTTATGATGATTTTAGTTTAGACGGGTTTAAACATATGATATGTCTGATATGAAGCGTGTTGAATCAAAGAGAGCAAGTTCCTGCCTCTCTACAATAAAATATATTTTGTACAAATATATTTTACGTAAATATATTTTATGTTTTGTGAATCAGATGTGCAAGTGTATACAAGAATAATAAGAACATTCGTTGAAATTCTAAATTTTTGCTCAACATAATTTCATAATCAAGAGATGGGATATTCTTCGCCAGTAAATATTAAACCACAGAAGAGATTTGTTTCGACTCAACTGGCCAATATTTAATTTAAATTAATATATCGCGAATCACGACATTTTTCGACCATGGATTTTGGTCCTTTCTAAAGAGAATGAAATTAATTTTAATGTAAAAAATTTGTTGCGAAAAATTTACTTCAGCCAGGATTTGAACCTGGACCTCCCTACCATACGTGCGGGCGTCGTAACATAATTTCATAATCTTTCTAATTTTAATATTAAATATCTTGTCAACTGTACCTCGAGATAGATTCCTATTAAAACAGATTCGACTAATGGAAGAAAACTGACTTTAATTGACATTAGAATAATATGATTATATTATCATCTCTCTTCTTGCTTTCCTATCTTAATCTTAATCTTATGAATGAAAAATCTGTTATATTTACTATTTAATTATTTTAAAAAATACCCTTATTTTTCCATTGACAAAAGCTCAATTTCATTTCTAAGAAGATTGATAGAAAGAATAGTTCCAGAAATTTTTATATAGTAAAACTTTAATGACAAAGGATTTCCTTGATAAATGGCAATGTTAATTAATTGCGAATGCTCAGCCATATTGTTCAAAGCTCGTGAATTCCTCAAGTTAATATTTAATTAATGTAAATAGAATCATGGAAAGTTAATGTTAATTCCGCGTGCGAAAGTTCCATTCAATTTTGAACTTTGCGGTTCGAGACTCCGACAGTCTAATTCATTAGCGCGTTTAATTAACTCACCAGTGGACGATCAGAATTGGGCGGACCCGTATAGATTTCTTACGAATCCCAATGAATCTTCACGTGGGTTCTGTCTTCGATATATTGGGTATGTTCAAGGGATCGCATACCTTATATCTATGCTATAAATATTTATAGGTATTACAGATCCCCATCTTTCAGGAAGTGTTGAATCAAAGAGAACAACTTCCTCTTCTTCCCTATAGTAAAATATATTTGTATTTCATGATACAAGGTGAATGTACAGGACCGTGCAAAGAAGGGAAAACAGTGAATGCATCAGTGCCCCCAAAGTTAAGGAGTCCCGAAATTTCAGTTAAGATATATTTACTTTTTATTGTTTCTATCCAATTTAATTTTGTCTAATTTAATTTCTAAATTATATTTAGAAATTTAATTTATAATTTATAAAGTAATAATTTAAATTTAACGAAATCTCGTTGTTTTAATTGTACATAGATGATGCAATCTTTCTCCTAACCGAAGTTGGATCGAAAAAGTTTTTAATTTATTATAGAACTGTAAAATTATATTTGTGCAGTTCTATTTATAAATTATAAATTTCTATTTATTCTCTTTATATTTATAGAATTCTATTTATCCTGGCTGAGGTAATATTTTTTGCAACAAATTTTCTAACAAGTTTCGTGATGGGAGGGTGTTGAGGGGAG
>NJRQ01000314.1:146087-158026 GCA_003063805.1 Aphaenogaster ashmeadi
TATATATACAGGGTGTCCCATGACTTGAGGTCCATAGATTAAGGGCGTGTTATTGAAGTCATTTAGAGTTGAAATTGTTTAATAAACATATGTCCGTAAATGCTTCCTAACAGAACTACAAATTCTGTTTAAATATTCACATCAACTTTCAATGGTTGTAGTTGGGAAGCATTTACGGACATATGTTTATTAAACAATTTCAACTCTAAATAACTTCAATAACACGCCTTTAATGTATGGACCTCGAGTCATGGGACACCCTGTATATATAAGGTATTACTTATAATAAACAAGATCATTTTATTTAAATATTGTTAAATAAAATGTGTAAATTTTATTAAACTAAAATTTCCTGAAAATACTTGATGCAACTAATCTCTTAGCGAATGTTTTTGGAATTTCTCGACGATCGAAACAGCTCATAAAACTTTCGAATTTGTGGCTATCGTCGAGGAGCGCGGAAAACCGCCGTAAACAAGACCAGAGGAGGGCGTATTCTCGAAAAACAGCTCTGGGCCGTGACGTAAAACTACCCTCGATCCATTAAGGTTCCGGAAAGGGCAGGATACAAAGGATACTTCGAGAGGGGATTAAGTCTCTCCTCCTGCTCCTTCGACCACTTTGCCTTTCCTTATTTTTCCCGCCGCGAAATAAAAGCAACGCAAAGAAGAAAAAAATTACCGCGGCAATTGCGGTCCGAGGTTCTTCGCAAAATTATTTAAAAACTTTTTCTATGTGTACATGTATATCTGAAACGTGGTTCTTAGAGAATGTAATGTTGATTTGCGTAGTTTTACGTTGCGAAGGAATTTATTTTAGAGCTTTGATTCTTGACGGGAATATAATTGTTTAACGAAGCTTTAATATAAAAGTAAATGCAAAAATAATTCACTATAAACATAATTTGATATCAATGTTTCATTGGACGCTGATTTTTCTTAAGCAACGCTTAATCCAAAACTTGAATAAGAGCGATAAAAATAATAACATAAATGTAAGATAATAATAATCATATACATAGGTATAAGAGAAGCAGTTTAATAAAGATACGATTAAAGCAATTTTATTTAAACTTGGTTTTATGTTAGCTTAATAGATTTAAATAGAAGCAGAAAGAAGAAGAAAGAGGGAGAAGAAACTGGAAGGAGGAAGAGAAATATATACAGAAAGAAAGGGAGGGAGAGAGAAACAGGGGAAGAGAGGGAAGGGAGAAAAGGAATATAGAGTTAATTAACAAAAATAAATTCCTCTCGTATACATTAACAGAAGACTCGATTCGTGGAGAATCGAATCGATTGATCGCAATCTCCGATCCGGACCGCAATCATGCGAGAACACGATTTCCGCGGCGAGACTTGCGGTCGTATTCCATAGAATACCGTGCGTCGCTCGCATAGTTTTGCACGAATGGTATTCGATAATTAGCCACCGGACACTCTACGAGTTTCTCACGGGAATCACCTATTTCGCTTCGACTTCTGGCCCTTCCCATCGTGACCCCGTCGGCTCGCGCTTTACGGCGATTTTCCGTCGATTTTTCGAAATATTCGCATTATTCCACACTTTCATCAATTTTTTGGAAAATTATAAGAAATCTACTGAAATATCTATTGTAAATTTATTCGCGGATGCTTCGACCTTTTGCAATTTCTGCGGTTTTGCCTCAAACCCTTCGTTGTGGATTCACATGTACGAATTTTTGCAAATTATATCTCGATTTTATGCAAATTCTTCACGGCTCAATCGTCAATTGTATGCAAATCTTTGCTTCAAATTACCTATCAAGCGTGTACAAATTTTTTGCTAATTAATGCTAGATTTTAAGAGAACCTTTTGTAAATTCTGCGCCGGTTTTATGATAATTTCCTACGGATTTTTTACCGAGCACTCTTTATGTGGATCTTCCGCAATTTATTCGTTGATTTATTCTCGTGCTATTAATTTTTTTATCCGATAACTTTCAATGTTACGTGAAAATTGTTTGAATTATTCATCGAACGTATTCGAGAGAATTATTCGTTCCAATTAGGTCATTTTACGAGAACGTGTTAATCATTTTATTTAATTCTAGTGCATTTAATCGCATTTAATTCCTGACACATGTTATTTATTGTCGTTTATTTCGTGCAGAGAGTTTTCACTTGGGAAAATTCGATCTATCAATCATTCTTCCTGTGACTCTCTGCAGTTTCATAGCGTTCAAGGGTCATTATACCACGCGATTCGAGGCGAGAACCCGGCTCAATGTCGCGACGTGAAAGAGTCGCTGCACAGAGGTGCATTCGTTCCCTCTCGATGAAATGTTAATCCAATTAGAGCCACCAACTTTTATCCCTCGCCCTCCCCTCCATCTCGCCCTTCGCATGCGTTTCGAAGCTAAAATCAATAAGCGTCGAGACTACGAAAACGAGCGCTTAAGGCAGCTCGGAAATAATGGCGCTCACCGTTCCAATATGTATATATAAATGTACGTGTATAAGACGCGAGACATAATACAAAAAATAAAGATATAATATAAAACATAATATAAATAGACCGAGCGTGAAGCGCGACAGCTGAACAATACGTAGAAAGAAAGGAAGATACTTGGACGCCATACCAATCCTCCTTCTACAAAAGAAAGTGAGAAATGTGGGAGACAGGAGGGATGTCCAAGATTTGGACAATGACCTCCAAGATTTTCTCTCGGTGTAGCTCGCTTTTCCTGCTAAACCATTGTTGGCATGGAACTCGTTCCGGCTATTTATATTATGTCTATGATTCTGTTAATAGCAGCAGGGGTAATGGCGACCGTCTGGAATAGACCGGGATTTACGAAAGTACGCGGACAAATAAATTTCACTCGCGCAGAACCGACTACTTTTGTCCGACCAACAACTTTCGACGGTATATTTGCAGTTAATATTTCGCGTAGCATTCTATTTATTATTAATATGTAGAAATTTAATGTGTACCTATTAACCGATTAAATGAGATTTAAAAATAGCTCTCACATTATAAAACCGAGAAATATTGTAAAATAAGTAAAATAATATTATGGAGAAAATCTGGAATCTAAAAGTTTGCAAACTAAAACTTATGCTAATAAAAACAAAATTTTAGTTTTTTCATTTTTTTCAAAAATAATATCTCTTGATAATGATGTGTTGTACAATCAATATTTTTATCATCATTATAATAACAAAATTCGTTTATATGCTTAACATTTTCGCAGTCACTGACGTAATTTTACGTCATTTTAAAATCTATAACTGGTTGCTACTGACGTAGTTTTACGTTATTTAATATTTATTGAGAAACATATAACTTTATGATTCGTATTTATGATTACAAAAGTTATCCAACAATAAATTAATTTCAAATTCCTCAAAATGAGCGTTCGAACGAAATGTAAAAAAGAAAGAAAATTCAAAATAAAAATTTATAAAAAAGAGATGTTAAAAAATATACATATATATATATATATACGAAAAAGAGATATATATAAAAGAGATATTAAATTTTATTTTTATGTAAAAGTATATTTCATTCTTTAAAAATATATATTTAATAAGTTTGAAAAGTTTTTTGAATTTTAATATTTCCATATTTATAAATTTCAAATTTTTTCTATTTAGATTTGTAACGTGAAAATTTCTATAAATTTCAAACAACGAGTGATTACAAGCGTGATATTATAAAGTAATTTTTTCATTTTCATTCTCATTTTAATGCCAGAACCTTGCGGCAACCAGCTATGGATTTTTGTAAATTGCACGCGGCTTCCAGCTTTATGTTGCTGGCTTCGCTAGAATCACCGACTACGAAAGTGTTAATTAATATTTTACATATGTCGAATACACAAAGCATCTCACTTTAAAAATCACGCCTAAGTAATTTCAAAAAAGTAAATTTTATGAGAAAATTACTCAGACAAAAGTTTCATATTTTTTAAAGGAAAAATATGATGCATGTAACATATTCTGTACGTTTCAAAAATATCAACGTCATCGTCATTCTTTTAAATGAAACTACATGATTTTTCTTACGTAATATCCAGTCATTCTGCCTATAAAAATAGTAATTATTAATCAAAAGATCAATAGTTTGATCAATAGTAGACACATATTTCATATTCTACATAATCATACTATAACATAACATTAAATTAATGTATTTTAATATAAAATATGTTAATTTAATTTATGTAATTAAATTAATGTGTTTTAATTATTTAATATAGTTAAATTTCGATTATTTAATATAAAATATTTCGCAAAACATTCCTCAATTTCTGCAATTTCTTTAATATTTTTGTGCACATAAAATGGAATAATTAATATAAACAAAATACATAGCTGTTTTGAAAAATACAATGCATTGCAAATTGTAAAGTTTTTCTTAATTGCCATTATATGTTTTATGTCAATCGATTCATCTAATTATTTTGTAAATTATTAAAGTAATGACATCGGAAAGAGAATATTTTACGAAATGTTTCATATATTATTCTTTCATATTTTAACATAAAATATCTAAATTACTGTGATGTTTTGATAATTTTACCTTAATACTTTTAATATTATGTAAAATGACTAGATGAATTATATTAAATTTAAAATATCCTATGATTTCATTAAACAACATTAATGATGTTGATTAAAAAAAATACATAATATAAAAAATATGTTACTTCCATCGTATTTCTCTCTAGAAACTCTTGTAAGCCATTTTTCCATATAATTCATTTTTTCAGAATTAGTTAAATATGATTTTTATAAAATAAGACATCCCTATATATACTTAAAAATATAAATTATCTCTATTATGTAAGTATTCAATATATATATTATAGCATGTTACAACGTTTTCACAGTACTTACATGACAGAGGTAAATATGACGTCGGCAAATTACAATGCACGTCTCTAATTACAGGTGTGCGCTGTAGATGCACTGACGCGATGCATTTCAATGTCAGATTTCATTGTAACTACCGCGCGTTTATTTAACTACATTTATGATATCAAAAACAAAGTGCGTGATATTAAAAAAGCACACTAACGTAGAAAAAGCACAGAAACACATAATGCATAAAATATCACAAGTATGTATCACAAAGTACGAATTTTTTTATTAAATTTTGTAAATACAGACTCATAATTCGCTTGTCTAAGAATCTTTTAAAATAAAAATCATTAAATTTAACATAATTTATAATTATCCATTTGTTCATAAATTGTATAATTAATGAATTAAGTAGTGTTTTATAAATTTATTTTTTAAAGTTTTGAATTTATATTTTTCAATATGTTAATCTTGTAGTTTGTGTTGTTGACATCGATATTATTTTAAAAAATCCAATTTCTTTAAAAACACAATAATTTATATGTATAAATAAAATATTATGTTTTTTTAAAGAGAAAATGTTTTCTCTTTAAAAATATAAATTTATATAAATTTTAATTGTGTAAATAAAAAGATGGAATGTGTTGGTTTAAAATATTATATTAAAATGCATAATACGTTTTTATAAATATTTCCGCACAGTCTCACGTGGTCCAGAACAAATCTGTATTATTGCGCACATGAGAAAATATCGTCACGTTTAAATATAGCTTTATCAGATTGAATGACGAATGTCGAAGATATCCTATCGTATTGCTGATAAGACATTCTGCTCAACATCGATTTTAGATTATAGAATTTATTATACATTTTGTGCATCATTTCAACGTTTTGCATTCGCAAAACAACACGTTTAGCTACACGCACTACTAATTACAGTTTTGCGTCACGGTACATTAACAATATTCCAAGAACCAGCCGATAGAATGCACAAGAAAGAACGTTTACCACGTGTAGAAGAATAACGTACTATATCTCCTTGAATATAAGATACTACCTTTCTGTTTAAATAAACAAGAAAGTATATAATTTATATAATCTTAATATAAAATTTTTCAATAAAATAATCGTTATTGATAAACAAAAACGTGCCTCATTTGCTTATACTTTTCACACTGCTTCCGCGTAAATGTGCTAATTACACGCGCGAATTACCGCGATGCTGCCAACATTTCACCATTCACTGTTAGTTCACCGAAATGAGAAAGAATGCGGGACTCGAATATAGGACAAAGGCAAAAAGGCCTGAAGAACATCTCGTGACGCGCTATAACGGGTGCTCCGTCAGCAAAGACGCGCCGCGTACTGATCGGACGCATGCGTCGCATCGCGTCGCGTCGTGTTGCACGTGGCGGTGGCCGTCAGCTGTTGGGCGTCAACAAGTCCCGCTAGAAATGGGAGTGGGAGTCGGTTACCAACGGTTCGAGCGGAATTACGATCCACTGTCTACCGCAAGCCGTTGGGAAAGAGTCGGATCGAAGAGATTTCTTTCGTCAATCTTCGCGAGGAATAAAGGAAGAAACGGGAGAGAGATTAATGACAGATGAAGAGGAATTTAGGCATCGTCGAGAGTTTCAGAATAAAATATTTATTTTTTAAGAATAAAAAATAATTTTAAAGAAGCTATGAAGATGTACATAAATTCACGCAAGAAAAAAATATTAGGCAAAAAAGATCCAGCCCGGATCGAAAATAGCCTATATTTCTATATGTGTTGTGTTATTCACATATCTATATTTACTTATTAATTTTAAAAAATTTATATTAAGACATTTATTTGGCGGAATGCTCGACACAAACGTCCTTATAGACGAAATAACTTATTATCAAAATTTAATTAATTTTCTTATATTTCTAAACTCTTACGCGAATCATATAATGTTATATTTCATTCATATGTAACAATGGCAAAAATGGTATTAATAAAATAAACTTTTATTTATGAAAATTTTCAAACACGTATAAATTTATAAATTTATGACAAAATTAATCCTATTATGTAAATTTGCGCGATAATATAATGCGGGCAACGTTTGATTTATATGTAACAATGACAAAGATAATAAGAATGAAATGAACTTTTGTTTATGAAGATTTTCAACAATAAACACGTTTTAAATTTGTGACAAAATTAATCCTGTCAAGTAAGCTTGAAAGATTCGAGCGATATTGCAGTGAGTGCAACAGATTGAAAGAGTAACTTCACGACAAAGGGACTCAGTGAACGAATATTTATAAATAGATCTAGAAGAAAGATGTTGTAGAAAGAGAAGAGAAAGAGAGAGAGAGAGAGGGGGGGGAAGGGGACAAAGAGCAGAAAAGGCATGCGTGCGCGCACAAGCAGTTAGATCAGAACAAAGAGAAGAAGCTGAGAAGAGAGAAGACAGAGAACGTGAGATGAGAAGAAAAGAAATGAACATGAAAGGGCGCAAAGAGATATGAAGTAGGAAAGTAAAAAGAGAATAGAACAGAACGGGGACGATGTAAGATGAGAGGAAAGGAGAGACAAGGACGGAGAACAGGATAAATGTGAAGGCTAATGGAGATTCTTACGCAACTCGTTTCGCAGCAAATGACACGCTATAGTGTCTGTATACAAGATGTACAATGTGTAGCTAGGAAGGTATCATTCTCATGTGAACTGAAGGTTCACTTTCACCTGCCCAGCGAATTAGAACGCTTACTCGACACATGCCAGCGATCCACAAAATTATATTTAACGCATTTTCGTTTTTCAGGCATACTGAACACTTTTATGCAAAAATACAAATTAACACAAGAAGCAAAGAAAAGTAAGTTGTGCACGAAGTTGGGTCAGCAATATAGATTTCAGCGCTTTAAACTTTATCGAATCGATTGTAGTAAAAATAAGAGATCGGCAAATCTTACTCGGGGATGGACTATAATTTATTATTCTATGACACTCCGCTTATTAAATTTGCTAATTAAAACTAACAATCATTAGCAGAAACGTTAGCGAAGAAAATGTCTGTTAAATTAATTACTTGATAACTTTATTTCCACAAATATCATATCACTATGCGAAATATTGAGGTACCGTAAAACGGGGTGAATAGGAACGGCGGGGTGATTTGGAACAAAACTTCCCGATTACAGAAAGAAAATACTCAACAGTATATCTTTGGGAATTCTTTATCTCCAATTTTTTGCCAGTTGGTTAACATGATAACAGGTTGGGAAATTAAATTTTATGCTGTTGGCATCACTGCCGGTTTGTTTAAAAAAATATGTTAATATTCAAATAAATACTTCGTTTGATGCTAATTGTGTAATCTGATTTACTGCCTTATTATTACTACTTGTTTCCAGCCACCCCGTACAAGTTGGAACTGAAACAACAAAAGAATTTAACAGGTGTTCCGATTCACCCGTATCTGCGGGGTGACTTGGAACACTACGAAAAAAAATCTTTTTTAATAGAAAAACTAACTAAAACATTATTTTTTTACTCAAAACTATTAGACCATCCTAAGACCCAAGTTTTAGGTCCAAATTTATAATTAAAAAGGAAAATCATTTAATATTTTTTCACTTTAGAAGTTCAAAAGTGTTCCTATTCACCCCGTTTTACGGTAAT
The DNA here is from genome assembly GCA_003063805.1 of Aphaenogaster ashmeadi. Classification (NCBI taxonomy): domain Eukaryota; kingdom Metazoa; phylum Arthropoda; class Insecta; order Hymenoptera; family Formicidae; genus Aphaenogaster; species Aphaenogaster ashmeadi. Next base: position 154,572 of record NJRQ01000314.1, read on the forward strand.
ATTTCTTACATAATAACAACGTGAGAAAATGATGAAAATAAATCAGATTTCAATATTAAATAAATAACAATCAATATTAAGCAAATAATAACATTTTCTAAAATTTTTTTAAGTAACTAATATTGGCGCGTGAATAAATATTTACGATGAAAATTTCTACGGTGTAAATTCCGAGTATATATTTTCCGGACCCAGGAATTAGAATCTTCTCCTTGCTATATTTTTACAATAATCGATTTTACACGCGTGCAGTAATGCATAAGCAACAATATTTTAAGAGGATATAGATGATGATGGGATCTAATAGGATTCCGCGGTTTGCGTAGATTCCGCTAAAAGCCTCCAAACCAGCGGGCTACTATTGCATTATCTAACGCATTATTATGCAACCTGCAGCAAGTCGGGGATAGAACAGCGTAGATTTTGTTTATCATGCTACGTGTTGTTGGCACTATATGCACCAGAGATGCATAATCAAGGAGAAATAAATATTATTCTCTTTCTACAATAGTTACGGCAATAGTTACGGCAAGTGTTACCTTAATCCTTTCACAATCTCTCAGAAAATTTATTAATTATGTTTAAAAAATGTATAATTATATATATTTAATATATAATATAATTATATTTATTAAATATAATATTTATTAAATATTATATTTATTAAATATATTTATTATATAAATATATATATAAATTAATTTAACTGCAAGCTCTGTCTATTCTCATCATTATCATCATCATTATTATTATGATTATTATTATTATTATTATTAATTATATTAATTGTACAATTAGTAATTATATTAATAGTTATATTAATTATATAATTATTAATTATGTTAAAATAGATATATTAATTATACAAATTATATTAATTATAACAAAGGTTTAGGCTTATAAAGAACATCATTGCTGATACCTCACTTCTTGAGGTGCTGCTCTCTACTACATTTGTCTTCATGTATAATATAACATGTCATATCTCCTACACTTCAATGAAGTTGTTATTATTATTATTATTATATTCCTATTTCAAACTCTGATTTATTCGTCCATACTCGAATCGCCAAACTTCCGGTCCTATTTAGGACCACACTTTTCGATTTTAATATGGTCGCTGCCAAGAAACGCAACGAATTGTCCCGAGTTTACAAAAGGCGAGGGGGTAGTTTTCAACTCCCGCCTCTAAAGTCCGTTCTCGAAAGAAACATGGGACGAACTCCGAAGAAAGGAGCCTAAAGAGGCAATGAAATATCCTTGAGAATATGTTTTCTTACCCTGGATTTATTTGCAAAGTAACGGTTATTATTTATGCGCTCCTTTAATTGCATATTTAAGTAACAACAAAATGTTACATATATTTATTCGGATTAAACAGTGCGCACTATATCGTATTAATCATGTCAATACTCTATAATATGACTCGACGGTTTGTCATCGAAGTTACCTTATTGTTAGATATGAACGTGCCGGATCCACGTGATCGGAAGTGACCGCATTCACTGCATCCCGAACGTGTCAAAACGCGTTTACGGACAAGATAATAGGCAGAATCACCGACAGGAAACCTTAAAGGACGTTCGCTCATAATCGCGAAGGTGACCGCGAGATGGATTTGAATGTTCTCACCGGCAAGTATGCAGATGCTGGACCCTTTCGTTTCTGAAGTTTCACAAATTTACCTTGATACGAAATAAAAAATAAAAATATGCGAGCCAACGCAAAAGCTAACTAGATTGTAAGAATAATTCGATCTCTGTGACTCCAATTTGCTACGAAAATCAAAGGATATTTATAGGATATTCGGGATTACATCGAGGAAGGATATAACCACTCTAAACACTTCAATCTAGATAATTAGATACATACGACTTTATTTTAAAGACTTTATTATAAAAGAAATAAGTAGTTTTGAAGAAAAAATAAATCTGCTTATATTGTAAATAATGTTTTATCATTATTTATATTATAATTTTACCATTTCAATTATACTATTAATAATAATTATACTATTTCTATTTTATTTATCATTACCATTGTAATAATTTATCACTGTAATAATATTTTACCATTATAATTTAAACTTTAAATTTAATTTTCTAAATCGCCAGTAGTAATAAACATATGTGATAAATTTTTAAGTCGCTGAGGTAATATTTTTCGCAATAAATTTTCTAACAGTTTTCGTGATGGGAGGGTGTTGGGGGGAGGGGGAGAATCTAATAGATGCTTTAGCATTTATTAATATTAAATTTATTACACGTAGAGGACCACAATCCGTATGGTTGATACGTGGTAATTAATAGAATACCATCTCTTGCCAGTCGGGTCGACTTAAAAATTTATCACATACATTATAATTTATTCAACCGCTTTAATCTGAAATGAAACTAAAACTCTTTTGAGGAATATAAGAAATGTTTGTTAGATCAATTTTAAAAGATGGACAAATCTCTTATTTCTTTTATTTTGCTTTTACGTTTTCTAAAAGTCCATATCTTGATATATGAAGTTCAACGTATAATTTTCAAAAAATACAATGTGTTTAACACAGTGTTTATTTTTTGCGTAATACCAGAACAGAATTCAATTCGCAATGATTTTCCCAGGAACGTTGTTTAGCCCGACATTTGGTTCAATATTGCGATAGTACGTCCAAATTTTGGTGGCCACATTAAGAGACGGGATCGCGTCAGAAATTTTGTCGCTGCAATCGTTAAGGGTCAGGAGAGCGAGAGGGTGCAGGGATGATAGGCGGGCGAGGATAAAATCCTTAATTGAAACTGACATGGCGACGGCCGGTGTCAGATTGCAATTTCGTACGACGGGGCCAGTTAAACTCACGAGCGCGACATAATTACCGAAGTTGCCAGCAGCTCGTGGAACATCGTCGTTACCGGTGCAAGACAATGCCCGGATGCTACCCCTTACGACTTCCGGGTCATTCGTCTACCCCCCTTTATCCCCGTACCATCCACCAACCCTCACTACCGCGAGCAGATCGTACTGGAGCAGTCTGGATTAATTTGGATGAAATTTGAATGAAGGAGCGGAAGTGAACCCCAACTTCATGAAAATCGACTTCGAAAATTGTTCGGAGAGATCATCGTTTGCAGTTAATTCCACAAAATGGAAATTTTACGAATTTGAATTATCGTGTTGGCTGCGAATAATATAAGTTGTCCGAAAACCTGAATTATTAATTTTACATTCTTAACCCTTTGACTGCCATGTTATCCACACTTGAGTGACGCGTGTATTTCCACAATTCTTATTTATGGATGATGGTTTCATTTATCCGGTTAAAAATAATTTACTAAATATTTTTAAAACATTAAGAAAACAATGTAAATTATGTTAAAACATTTAACAAAAAGTGTGCAAATTAGAAACTTGCACATTGCTTCCTCATGATTTTAGTTCGCCTATCCACGCTTCTCTTCAGAGCCAGA
>NJRQ01000314.1:175488-218292 GCA_003063805.1 Aphaenogaster ashmeadi
TGTTTACTAATTCATTCTTCAATTTAGATATTTTAATTAAATTAATTGAGAATGTTAAGTTAATCAAAAGTTATTTCCTATGGATGTATATATTTAAACATTAATAAGCTGATTTTAAGCTATCGACATTCTACTCTTCTCCTACTTTCTTTTTCTATTCTTCTCTTTTCTATATCTTTCCTTTATATATAAAAAAACAATTTCCTTATGTTTATTAATTCATTCTTCAATTTACATATTTTAATTAAATTATTTAAGAATGTAATTAAAAGCTAATTTCTATGGATGTATATTTAAACATCAATAAACTGATTTTAAACTAACGACATTCTTCTCTTTTCTCTATTTTATTTCCTTTATATATAAAGGAATATTCTGTATTCTTATATATGTACAAGGAAATTATTCCTTTATATACAGGGTATTTCAAAATTGCACGGCACTATTTTAGGCAAATATTTTCTAGATCAAAATGAACACAAAAGCTTATATAAACATATGTCCCAAACTTGTTTATTAGTAAGATATTAAAGAGTAAAGATTATGTTTAACAGTAAAACATTTAAAGTATGTTTTCGAAGTGGCCGCAGTTTTGTTGAATGCAGCATTTAGCACGATGAATCCATGTTTCTGTGGCACGCCTTATGGCATCAGGATTATTCCTGATAGTTGCTGCAGCTTCGATTTTGCGATTATGCGATTTCTTAATTCTTCTTGCGTGCCAATAGGTCTACAATAAACTAAAGACTTCTACAAATCTTCGAAGATATTCCAATACGAGATAGACAGGGAATGTGGTTTATGCACGATGGTGCACCAGCCCACTCTTTTCTCGCATTATTAATAACTATTTAAATACTACATACAGTAACCACTGGATTGGTCGAAATGGACCCATTAAATGGAAGCTGCAAAATGGAAGCTGCAGCAACTATCAGGAATAATCCTGATGCGATAAAGCGTGCCACAGAAACATGGATTCATCGTACTGAATGTTGCATTCAACATAATGGCGGCCACTTCGAAAACATACTTTAAATGTTTTACTGTTAAACATAATCTTTACTTTTTAATATCTTACTAATAAACAAGTGTGGGACATATGTTTATAAAAACTTTTTTGTTCATTTTGACCTAAAAAATATTTCCCTAAAATAGTGCCGTGCAATTCTGAAACACCCTATATAAAAAAATAATGTCCTTATATATAAAAATATGGAACATGTATTTTAAATAAACTCTAATTATCAAATCGATATACATGAAGTAAATATATGTAGATAATTTTATTTCACTAAATAACTTAACTGAATAATAATCCATTTGTCCATTTGTAGATAAATTAAATTTCAATTATTCCCTATATGTATATAGCAATTCATTAATTTATGTATTCATTATTTACTAATATTCTTTATTTATAATAAAGAGAGAGAGAGAGAGAGAGAGAGAGAGAGAGAGAGAAGGATAAAATTTAATTTTTCTCAAATCCTAATTTTAATCCCGATTTTCTCTAGTTCTTTGAAAGGAATTCAGTTGCACTGAACACCCCGCGGTTATGCAGATTCTGTGGAATGTCAGCTGCTACGGTTCGTACGGGTTTATTGTCTTCGCCGGCTGATTGGCGTTGCGGACAACGTTACGAGATGAACCGAACGCGATAATTAATTATCCGCCCGGTGATAATTAATTTCGTGTACACGGCGCACGCATGCCGGCGCGTCGCAGCTGCAATAGCAAAATTAGCGGCGCACACAATGCAGCCGTGCTCATTATAGTTAATCAGTTGGACTGTCACGGGACAATCGATACGATTATCCATCACTCGCTGCGACTAGTGACGCTGATATCTATATCGATCGCGGCATTGTGTGCTTAAAAAAGTAGATTCGAGTCCAGATTAAGAAATAATCAATTGCGACGACAGGAAGTATATCGCTCAACGCGGCGACGATCGGACAAGAAGAACACCCGATTAGTGCGAGGGTAGGTAACACTGTGTAACAGGATTTTGTACATTTGGATTGGAGGATCGTTCCTTAGTAAATCGGGTGCGTTGAATACGAACCCAATATTTTGGGTATTATTTAGTCCATCACGTCAGATTTTTAAATAAATAGGGGTTGAAACCACCGGAGAGGTTGCCACCTCTCCGGTATTCGGCCGGGGAGTCCGGCTTTTTGGATGAATCTCCGGCTCTCCGGGCCAATCACTCGTAATCACGGTTATCTATTAATATTTACACACACACATACAAGTGCGCGCACAGTTTCGTGAAGTTTCAACTTCTATTTAAAAACCCGATGTGATTGACCATTTTGGGTGTCGGATTCATATTCAGCGCACCCGATTTACTAAAGAACGACCCGCCAATCCAATTGTACATGAAATTTGTTAAAAAATGTAACACTGTGTAATCGATGTGTATAAAAATCGCTTATCCACGCTCGATCTCACGTGATAGTCGGGACGGGAGGTGCCGCGCCAGCGCAAATATGTATCGGCGCTAATTACAAAACTGGAAGCACGTCCTGTGTCCTCCGTAAGATCGTGTCTCATGTAGCCGCAGCAGCCTCGTTAACCGGCTGCCACGCGATATTGTTGGCACAGTATATGTGTGTACACACCCTTCATCCCTCCGCGCGCACACGTACGGGGGGTGCGCGCGTACGTGTTAGGACACAGGAAACTACGTCGAAAGTTATATCTTATAGTTACGGCACGTTATCGCGAAACTTGTACAACGTAACGTACATACGGGATGGAAACTGCACGCGAGTGCCACGTGTGTACCGGGTGTCGCGGCAATAATCGACCCTTATTCGCGCGTCGACGTGTCGCGTGCGATCGACCCCTCAATTAGATTCTTCTGCACCCCTCCCCCCACCCCCACCCCCCCTGCGATTCGTATGCCGCATGACGACAAGGCTCTTCTTTTCGAGAAGACACGCAATATGTTCCACATTTATGTCACGTCAAGGTTTAATGAAGGATTCTGTAATAAAGGATTTGAAATCAAAGATTTACAGCCATATAAAATTAATTTACGCGATAAATTATGTAAATAAAAGTCTTTATGAAAGTTTACGAAAGTGTTTGTTAAAAGTATTTAATTATGTAAATAAAAGTGGTTTTAAATATTAGTATTATATATGACAATCTAATTTATTTTTTTACTATCTTAAAACGAGAAAATAAAGCTTCTCATGTGTAAGAAAAATAAATTATAATTATCTTCTAGATTACAATTAGTTCACTTTTGAGACGCGACAGTTTTCATTATTCTATTTATTGCTACGTGACGGCAAGGTATTTTTTTCGAAAAAAAATACGTAAAATGTTCCACATGTCACATCAAGATTCATGTTAAATGTTCACTTGTCACGATTTAATAAGGGATTCTCTGAAGAATCAAGAGAATGAAAAATTCAAAATCGTAGATTTAAATAGCATATAAATTTAATTTACGCGATGAGTTCTATAGGTAAAATGTGATTTTGAACTATTATAGTTTAAAGCAAGAAAGCTTATCACGAAAGGTTCACTTTTCACGCGGTAGTCTTCTTCAATTGTTCTATTTATTGGCTACGTGACGGCAAGTCTTCTTTTCAGAAGACACATAATGGCCCGTATTTATAGTCGTGTTTCCGTTGAGAAACCAGCTAAAACTAGTCTTGAGACGTGAAACAATTTAATAGACGTATCCTGAGAATCGATTTAATATTCACTTTATTCCATTCTGAGCATCTCACTCGGTATGTTCTTGAGATGGAATTTGTGTAACGACTATAAATACGAGTTAATCTGTTCTACACTTATACATCATATCAAGATTTAATAAAAGATTCCCTAACAAAGAATGCAAAATCGAAGATTCTGCAGATTCAGAATTATATGAATTTAATGTATGTGATGAATTATGTAGGTAAAATATCATTTTGAATATATTATACTAGACATCACGGACGCGCGCTGCGCGCGCGCTATTTAGCTTTTTATTTTTTATTTTTGCTATCACTATTAACCATAGACTTGCTATTAATCCCTCGATAAACACAACTGTCAAAATATGCGATGACAGTCGCTCACGAAGTAAGCGCAACGATAGAACCAATTGGCAGGAAAAGAGTAAACAATAAACTTCGAGACTTTCGAGAAAACGAGAGATGCGAGTATCGATTTAACATGCCTTTCTTTAGATAGAATAATGATCTAATTTATTTCCTTTTTACTGTTTTAAAACAAGAAAATAAAGCTTCTCGGAAAGTTCACTTTTGAAATGCGACAGTCTTCTTCTATTGTTTTGTTCGTTGACTACGTGACGGCACAAGATTTTCTTTTTTAAAAATTTTTAATGAGATTCTCTAATGAAAAATCTAAAATCAAGGATTTACAGTTATATAAATTTAATTTACGTAGTAGATTATATAGATAAAATGTAATCGTTATTATACGTGAAACATGAAGTTCACTTTTGAGACGCGGTAGTTTTATTTCATCGTATTTAGATAAGAAATTGTATTTTTATTTGATGATACCCGTATCGTGTGCCAGTTGAACGCGTTGCAAATCGAGAGCTAACTGCATTCGCACAGAGTTATATCGACCTGCATCGTGTCTTTGCAGCGTTCCAGTTTCACGATATATACATACGGCGCAGATAATTCGTCGTAACATCGGATTTACTCGTCACTTCGATATTTCGAGATAAGAGAGCCAGGAGACGTTCCCAGATGTTCCCTCTCGGGTTCCCCGGGCATGTCAAATTAACCGTGCCGTCGGAAGCTGCCGAGTTTCGGGCACTACAAACTTCCGCTAATAAATGTACTAGAATACGCACCTAATCCGCATCGGTGACTTAAGAACAAAGGGACTTGCCTGCCTCCTAATAGCGCACACGGAAAAAAAAATTTGTTAACTTGACTAATATATTATATATTTAAGTTAAATAAATAAATGTTTAAGTTAAATTAATAAATACTTGAACTGAAGAAATTTTATTTAGTTGAAAAATTTAGTCAAGTTAACAAATTTTTTTTTCCGTGGCATATATGCATATGCCGTATTATGCAGACTCTAATTTCAAACGGCGTGTTCCGCCCCAAAAACCAAACAGGCTTCGGCAGCGGAGAACATATATCGTTTAAATGATCAAAGATTACTCTATTTAAATCCTAATCTTTATTGCTGAGAAGAAATAGATTTAGATCTTACTATGAGACATTTTTACATAATTATAAGATAATTCAGTCTTTTAGAAATTTTTGAGGAACGATTGAAGAGTGATTGACAATTTGAATAATTCAGATTATTAAAACTTTGCAGCTTCCAACGTTATTCATCAAAGGAAAGGAGAAAAGAAATTTTTCAGAAGTTTTCTGACTGCCGCGGGCAATTCAGGAAATTTTATCGATTTTTCAATTTTCTCGCATGAAGAAACTAACAAGGGAAGTAAAAAACGAAAAGCCATAAAGTTAAGAACTCAGAAGTAGAAAAATCAAAATAAATATGTGATATGAAATAAATATCATTGTGATAAGAGATTATTGTCATTAATTTTTCAATATTATTATAAAATAAATATCGTAATTAATATAATTTTATATGAATCTTATATGAAGTAATATAATTTTATATAAAATAAAAAGGCAATAAGAAATTGTGTATAAAAAAACAAATCTACAACCCTTCTTACTTACGCCCGTAGGACATAAAAGATATATAGTTATATAGATATATAGATATATAGATATATAGATATATAGAGTATAATTATACGTAAAGGAAATGGAAAACGAGATATAAGCTTACAAAGATAGCATGATTCTACATTGTAATATTATACTGTAGATATTAAATACACCCCTCTAACAAGGCCGGCGCACGCACAAGTGTATTTTCGGTTCAGCGCGAGGGAGATACTTTATACTGGACCTATAAGACCGGTGCATGAGTGACATTAATAAAATACGACTGTTTACTGGAAGTAGAAAGCGAACTATTACGGTTTTGAGGAAATTTACCGGCTAGACGGGGAGGAGCGTGTCGCGGTTTTCCACGTCGTGTTCGCGAAATCTATTCGGCTGCAACGAGCGGGACGTGTCGTTGCTCGGGTCGCCACAGAGGTTGGTAGGTGCTGAACGCTTAGCTTGATATTGATCGACCTTCTCCGCCGCCCTACTCCCTTCGCCGCTCGCGTGGGCCACCCCCTCCCCCGCCGAGCCGCCGCATCTCCGCGCAAAGCAACGCGCCGAAGTGACGTAATGTCGCGGAGGGGGCAACGAAACAACCCCCTCTCTCCCCCTCCTCTCCCTCCCTCCCTCCCTCCCATCGCCCTCTCACCCCCATTTTTGTTCCGTGCAACCGCCCCCGACGACGAGCGCCGACGGGCGTGCAGCAACAATTTGTCACTCAAAAATTACTCCCCGGAGAAAAAAGCAGACGAGTCGGTGGGGGGAGGGGGGGTGGGAGAGCGCAAGAACCGAACGAGACCAAAGAGAAAATCGAAAAAATCACCGCATTTTAAATGGCAAGGGAGGGGGGCGGGAGGGAGAGGAGAGGAGAGCGTTACAACTCGGAGAAAGATTTCCGCGAAGCTTGAATAATTAGCGAGAAAGAATTCTCAGAGGTTAAACTTACACGTCGACGTTTATTTATACATTTTCGCATTTTACGCGGTTGAGAGGGTTGAAGAGATTTATAGGGGAGTGAAAATCCGTCATCACTACTCTCACCTCAAGCGCGAGGGAATGAATTTTACATCGCGCGAATGGGGCTCCCCATCCATTTCGAAATCGGCGACGGGGGAGTCTGGCTGTAAAGTAACTACTCTCGGCGCGGAGAACTGTATTCAAAAATGCTTATTTCGCAGCGTCATCTTGTTAACTGTGCATAAGCAGGAGAATGGCGGCTCCGTGCTGCCGGCGAATAATTAGAGAAACATTATTTCGCCGCGGAAATTAGCGCGACTGCGATATTTAATTAGCGAACGACACAGGCAGCCCCCTTAAGGGGGGCTGGTGGGGCGCGCTGCCGAATATTGCGACCCCTTCCGGAAACCTGCAACTTCAAAGGCAGCACTCGGGTATCCTACGGGAATTCCGGGGTGAGTGAAGATGGACCGCGGGGAGGAGAAGGGGGCGTGAGACAGGGTGCAACAGCTTCGCCGCACGTTTGTTAATTAACGCTAATTAATTAAGGAGTCCCACTGCGTACGGACACATCCACTCGCGCTGCACTACAACCTTCTCCAGCTAAGCGCTAAATCGAGTTTCGACCACATTTTCACCAGTTTTTCGTTTCTCCTCTATTTTTTTCTTTCTCTTTTTTTCTCTTTCCCCCCCCTGGAAAGGAAAAGCTTTTCAAGCTCACATGATAGTTTCAAGCAATCGCAAATGAGCAGCATTACGCGAACTAAGCTTTACTTTTTACGAAGATTAATAGATAACGGAAATGTATGTTTCAGCTGAGTTCAATTATTCGTTTAACGAACGGATTTTATTCTATACGCATGAGAAAGAGTAAAATTTTTATCTGAGCTTTAACTTGAAATATTTAAAAAATTGCGGTAAGTGATAACCTCCATCGACTTGAGTCCATACAAGTATCTATTATTAGGATTAAGAGATCATGAATTCTGGGACAGCTACGTGAGGTGCAAATAATTAATAAAGCTATAGCTATAACAACTCCTGAAAAGTTTCTGTCGAGAGAATATGTGGGGAATAAGGGCACATAGCTCTTTTACAGCTACATACCTTCTACAGCTATATATTGTGCGCTGTATACCTTATGAACAATAAAGATGTCCCAAGATACATAAAAAGCATACTTTTTTCCTGAGAGGAACTTATTGCATCGAAATACCTTCCAATATTCCTTCTTTTGATGAAACATAAAATATCGAATTGCAAGAATAAAGAAACTTCGGGTCTATACAGGATGGAACGGTGAATAGTAATTCCGCCAATCTCATTAAGGAGAAAAGAAGGGGGAGTTCCTGCCACCCTCCTTCTCGTTTTAGAAACGCAATCCTAATAAGCGACGCCCTACGGTTGTCATATAAAATCATGGGCACGTTCGTTGAAATTTAACGTTATTTTCCGACGCCGATTCTCGAATCGTCGCGTGCACGCGCGCTCGTCATCGACGTTTCGAGATAAAGCATGTCTTTGACATCGAGGACGTAGCGGACATCGAGAGTCCTAACTCGCGCGAGAGTGCAGACCATCGAGCGAACACAAGAAGGAATTAATTCCCCCTGACCTATCGGCCTATCTCGCGGCCGATCCACGCAAAATTCGATTCCTTCGATCCTTTCAAGCAGCCGAGCGATCAGCACTTTGTCGACTCGAACGCAAATTGGTGGCCCGGTCCCCGGATTATTCCGGATTATCGAAGCTCCGCCAATAGAATGGTCGACATCGCGATCCTAATTAGCGGCATATAATTCCATCTTTAATTGAACGTATTCAATTTTGCCATAAATTCTCGATCGTCGACCATGTCCGCTTTTAATTATTAATTCAACATATTGCCATTCGATTTATGAAAAATAAATCGTTCATTTTTATTTTCACTCTTTCCTAAAACCCACTTTGGATTATAAATTGCGTCAGATTTCAAGATAAAAATTTGATGCATTTTAATTTATAATTTTTATACTGTATTTTGATGTACGTGTGCATTTTAATATACATTTCATATGTACGTATATTCTGACTCTTCAAATATTTTTTGCATTGCACGACACATAAAATTATATATAAATGAAATTCTTTCCCGAGTTCTGACACAGATAGTCTAAAAGATATCAATCGTTATTATTGTCTTCTTATTCTGTTAAAAATTGTAGGAAGAAAAATTTGTTTTAAAATGTCCGAGGAATTGTTTAAAGACCCGCTAATTACTTGACTTTTCCTAAGTATAATAAAAACAGGAAACAGGAAATCTCGTCATTATATTTCTTCACCGTTAAATCTCGAAGTATTCGTAATGAAGCCCAGTCCTTTCTTTTACTCTCACGATTCTCAACCTCCTCTCCTCGCGGCATTTCTGCCGCCGCGCCGTCTCGTTTGTAAAGCTTTCGAAGATCGCAAGTATAACTTACTTTGAGTTGCAACACGATTTTATTTGAAAGCTTTGCATCTGAATAGGACCGGGGTTCTCAGGTTGTTTATATTAATTACCGACATCCCGACGCTATCGATCGGAATTCAAGAAATAATTAACTTGCTTCTCAATTAGCCAGCATTATTATTCGCGTCTCGCGCTTTCAAGCCTTCCTTGAAAGCTCGTCCAATATATAACTGATAACAAACAAACAGATAATTTAACGGTAAATTAATATCGCAACAAGTAATTTTCTCAAATGATTGTTATCAAACAATAATTTATGTGTCAGTCATACATCAATTTACGTAATCAATTTATCCACAATAATGATCAAATAATTATTTTGATAAAATCGATTAGGTCAGGACGGACGCAGTTTTATGTGCGTGGGGGAGACCCGACTGCCGATCGCAAATTCCGCCCGGAAATTTGCGTGTTATTTTCCGACCTTTCCGGCTCTTTATTCGTTTTACGACTCGTCTCCCTCTCGTTCTTTGTGTCCCTCCGCGTCTCGCAGGAATTTTTCGACGGCGGGATTCATATTTCATCCCCCGTTTTTTCGCAGCCCCTTCGACAAACCGGAGGAAAATGAATTCCGCAGCGCCGGAAAAGATGTCGTGGGGAGGGGGGAGTGAAGGGGATGGGGAGCCGTTAAACATTTTATCGCTTGATAAAAAGTCGTGCGAGCGAGATGCAACGTTTATTTGCCAATAGTCGGGCGGTTTACGACGTAAAAACACGTCTATACGTCATGCGATAGGCCGGAATATGAAAAAATTTAAATGCGACAGGAACGCTGCCGTGTAGAGCAAACAGCTTGGACAAATTTGCCGTCGATATACATCAGGATCGCATCGGGTGATTACATCTTTCAACAGCTTTCAGTTCAAACTAAAATAAAAATAGGAAGTACCTACTATCTATGGCAGCCATAACTTATGAAAAAGAACGTAAAGTTTTACACTTTAAGAGGCTTAACATTTTAGCAGACGTCTATATTTCATTAGCAACCGCCTGCATTACACCGACTAAATTATTGAAGAAACCTGAAGCAATAATTACTTTTCTACGGAACCTACTTCGAATTTACATTAAATCGAAAACATCTATGTCTGATATTCTCTCTAACAAACATATATTGTTAATCAAAAGATAAATATATACGGTTTCAAAGTTCTACATTTGATAAATTATCACATCTTTAAAATTATTATTAAAGTATATGCGTAACCAAAAAAGTTTCTTCAAAAAATAAGTAGCGTTCAAAATTATATTATCTCAAAAATGCATCAATTAATATTAGAAGAAACACAATGTAAAACAACAGGAATAAAATAAAAGCGCAAAACTTTATTCCTTTCTTAACGCGTACATATAAAATTTAAAAAATTGTTAATATATCTCTTTGTTAATATATTTGTTAAGTTAACATAAAATTATATTAACTTTGTTAATATAATTGTTAATATATTTCTTTAAGTTAGCATTCTTATCGCAGAGCGAGGGAATGCAACAAGCAGGGAATTCCTGGTGCAACGACAACAACGGTGACAAAAAGTCCATCGCGCTCATAGTGTGGCGCGTTAATGAGCACAATTAATTCATCTGATTAATGGCCGCGACAGCCGACGCTACCGTTCCCGTCCCCCGACCCCCAACCGGCACCCTCGCCCATCTCCTTTCCCGCGATATTATTTATCGCCAGTGGCATATTATATTCCGCGCGATTACATCTCGCGGAAGCGGCTTTTGCATAACCAGCTCAGATTCGGCCGTATTTAATTACACGCCCTCGTCAAGTACTATACCCCTTAATACCGCATTATCACAACACGTCCCGCGGCGACCCCCAAAATATTTCCGAGGCCCACCGCGCGACAACGGGGATATGAAATTCGCGCGATCTTGGATAATAAATTTCAAATCGCGAATTACCGCTGTGAGACGTTAACGTGAAGACTGAAGATTAAGTTGTTTCCCTTCGGACCAGTCTTTTCTTTCACATTTTGTCCGCGGATTGTGTTTAACCCTTTAAGGCCCAGGCATCGATTCCGTTTGAGTAAAATTTACGATCGCAATAGTAGCTTGTTTAGCGAGAGCACCATTGTTTTACGAATTGAGATAGAGAAACTAGCTCCACATAAAACGGATCAAGAGTATTATACCGACAGAAATATTACTTTATCAATACAAAACATTTGGGGAGAACTCAAAATGAATGTACATAATTATGTACATTGGGCCTTAAAGGGCCTTAACATATCGTGTATTATGAAAATAATTCTTCGACGTCGCAATACTTTTTAAAACATACGTCAGTTTGCGTTTACTCTCGGGACGCCGAGCAATCTAAGCGACATGGCAGCACCTTGTTTAATTGTTCAACCGAAATCCTTTCTGCACAGCACCGCATATATCATATCGGATAGTTGTGGGAGGACGAGGGAAGAAGGGGTTGTTTAGTCACCGTCGGTTAGGTATACAGTACTCCAGCCTCCATTAAGGGAATGAATTTCCACCCCGTCTCTTCCGATCTCCCACCATCCTATCTCCTTGTCCTCCCCCGTTTCCCTCCCGGAAAAACTAGCGGGGCACCCCGCCTGCATCGTCGCCCTTATCCCCTTCAGACTCCTCGAGTTGTCGCGAATCCTTATCGCAGATAGACTGCGACGTCTGCCGCTCCTCGTCGGCCAATTATTTTCATTAATTAATGGGGAACGTCGACGATTATGAGCCTTTTAGGGGTTGAAGTAGCCTGAGAGAATGTCGTCGCGGGAAGAAATGCCGCGATCATTTCGGAATTCATCCTTCGCAGTAATCCTTCGCAGGATCACGTCGAGAATTCGCGATAGTGTCCGTGGAATTTTATTTTGACGAGTTCGCGTCTGACTTTCTTTAGAAATTTATAAATTTATTTATACACTTCTTTTAGAAATAAGATTTCTAAAATAAGTTTTCATTCGTCCCCGAGAGTTTTTTATATTTCAGAATTTATTCCGAAACGCTATTATTACACGCGTCTTCCCGAGAGCGAGTTTCTCAAACGTAACGTGGTCTGTATCAATATTACGAGATATCCAAGTGTTCCTGTTTTGGAATAAAAATTTCATCTACCTATCTATATATCTGTTTATCTATGATATCTATCTATCCATTTAAATCAGTAAAATGGTCGGATAAATTTCCGTAAATACGGATTCTGAAATAAATAAATCTTTGCATCGTACAGATCGGCGTTGCATGCGAGAAGTACGATAAAAGCGTTCCCGAGGAGGTGATTTTTAGGGCAGAGACAGGTTTCGTGTCGCTAACCCATCCACGAGGCTAGTTGGGAAGACAAGCCGTTATCTCCGCGGAAGAAATTGCTTTTGGTTTTATCACGCAGTTGCGATTGATATAGATTGATCATCCTGACCCTCTCATGGGGTAGATAAATCATTCTCGGGAAGATAGGGTTGAACGATGAGCGTGACTGGTCGCCGAGAAATCTCGAAACGCGTGCGCCGCACTCCGGGGAGAGAATTCCGTTCCATTATTTTTAGAGTTCGCCCTTGTAGGCGGCGTAATTTTATTTCAATTCAATTTTAACATCATTTCAGTCCTACATCATTCCATTCCATTTAATTTTTCTCTCGGGTGTCAGATTTTTCATTTTATTATTATTCTATTTTTATCATCCTTTCTAACGAAACTTCTAGTTTTATTAGTTTTTTTTTTTAATAACATGATATATATAAATATGTATATATTTATCATTTTTTTATATACCAATTTTATTGGTTTCGTTTATTCTACATTATGCATTAATTCCATTTGTAATTTTGTTTAATTATATTTCAATTAAACATATATTTATATTCAATTGTATTTAAATTTAATGTAATTTTATGTCCTTTCCATAATCTTTTTATATAATCTTATTAAAATCAATGTAAAAATATTTGTACCTCATTTAGGCTGAATGACTAATTTGAAACGTTTTCTCTCGTATAAATAAAATAAATTATTTTAAATCAAAAGTGACTTTGTCCCACTTTTTGCAATTGCCTAACTAAGAATATTAACAGTATTCGATAACAGAAGTTGACGCCCATTATTACAATTCTCGGAAGCAATGTAATTGCTCTCTGAATGCGCCTTGAGAAATGCGTCGTAAGGCAGGACCAGGTTTCCCAGCTACGGCATGGTCCTGCCCGAGGGGTTCCGCACAAGTTCCAACTCCCGTGATCCTCCGTTCGAGAGCTGGCGTCTTTGTGGACCTCGACATTCTTCGACAAGTTCGAAAAGTCGCCGATGTATACCAGCCGATCTACTTCCGGAACTTCGCGATCCTCATCCCCGCGTACTTGAAGCGGAACAAAAAACGTCTGACCGCTTTAAATCACCGGAGAGGATGGAAAAGTTTTCGCGAAAGCCCGCCATCGCATTTAGCAACGTGGAGATAAAAACTCGGAACAATAACATGGTCAACAACGTTTTCGAAAGAACAGCTGACTTTCGTCATTTTGATATAGCGCAGTGCGACTTCCGAAATAATATTTGTCTATTACGTAACACATAAATTTTAATTGTCTATTAAAATTTATTTTTTTTCAATCTATTTTTTTTCATTTTAGAGAAAACGTCAATAAACATTATAAGGCAATTTTTAATCAGTTAATGTTAAATTTTTACATTAAATTATAAAATATGTTAAATCGTAGGTACCTAATTACAAAACATATTATAATAACGTAATTATATAACAATGTATTTAATTATTAAGGCCCATATTCAGAACGTGCTTCTAAAGATGTTAGCGCGCTTTTTTGTCATTCTATCTTTATCGTTGATTATAGATGTAAAACAAGGATAAAATGACAGAAAAGCGTGCTAACATCTTTAGAAGCACGTTCTGAATATAGGCCTAAATATATAAAATCCAATATACTTTATTGGAAAAAAGGCATTATAAAGAAAACAAGAATCACAGGTGGTCGATCTTGGTAAAGTTCTTATTTTTAAAAAGATAATTATTAGAGAAACTTTTTCAGAGAATTGAAATAATATTTTAATAAAATATTACAATGAAAAATTTTAATAAAAATTTTATAATCGATGTAACACCGATTTAATCGTCTCCCACGTTTCCGTGCTTAAGAGCGCCCTCGGAATTTCCTATGGATGGAAGACGCGACGATGCCTCTGACAAATAGCTCTGTTTACAATGCATCTAACCGAGCGATCAGACACCCTCCGTTAGAAACGTATAATAGAATACCTCCTTCCCCCTTATGCATCGAGATAAGCCCTTCTTCCCCCTAAGTTTTCGATACCTTTCCAAACCCGTTTCCACCCGGTCCGCGATTCCCAGCGCAAACATCCGCTCGAAAGGAACGATCGATCCGCTCTCGAAGCCACGTGAGACGTCGGCACGCACGTGCAGAGGTCGACATCATAATTCGCACTCTTTATCCAACAATAGGTTAATTCTTTCCTTGAAACTAATGCAAACTGTCGAGAATAACGCGAAAAAACATTTTACGTACAGGACGTTGCAAGACTAACGAATATTCCAATATTTCGTACATATCTAAAGTAAAATAAAAAAACCAAAGAACTAATATCTAGATTCGTATTTAAAGAGAAGTTTTCACAATATACTCTAAAACATTTTCGCTAATTTTTCTTAAGTATAACGTTTCATGAATGTCACGGATAGTGCTTCTTTAAACACGTAAAAAATAGAAAATATTTTTCAAGCACTAAAACATAAAATAATGTAATTACAAAGAAATTACATACAATAAAATGTAGATAAATGTACATGTACACTGAGAGAAAAAAATGGTTAGAGTAACAATAATTTCATTATATTTTATAGTTTATTTTGACCTCAAACATATTTTTATAGTTCATTTCACGGAAAAAAATTTTTCGCTACCATAGCTAATCATGATTTGCTAAACTGTGTTTGCTGTCGTGATTATAAATTTCTAAACTACAGCAAAATGTTTGCTGTAGTTTAGAAATTTATAATCACGACAGCAATGAAATAGGTATCACAGCTAAGATTTTGCTGTCCATATATTACGACTGCAATTTAGTTACCATACGCAGTTTTTAGCTACGGCAGTTACTTTTTTTCCCGTGTTAAACATGCAAAATATAACAGAGTGAACACAGATTTATAGTCATCATATTTTCTTTGTTATTACCATGTATAGAGTAAAGCATGCTATGAGAATAGTTACCTGTGCCAATATTTGCCAAATATTCCAATTGTATTGACTATATAAAATGGTTAATTTGATATTATAATGATATTCCTAACTAATAATCATTTACTGTGTCATTATAGTTCCAAATATCATACCTTTTTCTCTCGGTGTATAAATACATGAAAAATAACTCGTAGAAATTATATGTATTAAAATGAAATTTATTCTTATAAGTGCGAAATATTAATTTATTCTGAGAAGCTATATTTCCAATTATATAAAAGATACCTTAAAGATAAAAAACATCAATCTCGCTCTTCGGCAAATTGAGTTGATACAGTACTGTACTGTACCGTGATACATAAATCAAGGTGATGCAGTACAATCGATAGTAGGTTTATGCATAATTCGATTACAAGGGATCTGTACGAACCTGTTCTGTTGTTCGTCGACAGTGACGGACGGGAGGGTTGCTGGTCGTCGGCAAGGTGGTTGCTCGCCCTTTCGTGCTCACCGGCCCTCGAACCGCTCGAGAGCGGCCAGACGACCCTCCTTTGATCCCTTCACTAGTCCCGGAACGAGCCCTACGCCCGTACTACGCATACCAGGGATTCTGCAACCATCAAAAGGCACCCTTGTCATTCCGATGCATGTTGTGCATACCGCATCTTAATATTTAGTGTACAAAGTGTTCAAGAGCGCCGGACGTTCCTTTCTTTAACTATAGGTTCTTCGGTTAATTCACAATATATATATTTTCCTCTTCGGGACATCAATACTCATTAAATAATTAGTAAAAAAATAGTATATTATTTCAAGAGCGCCGGACGTTCCTGTCTTAACTATAGCTTCTTCGGTTAATTTACAATATATTTTCCTCATCGGGACATCAATACTCATTCAATAATTAGTAAAAACAATTAGTATATTATTTCAAAAGCGTCGGACGTTCCTTTCTTAACTGTAGCTTCTTCGATTAATTTGCAATATATTTTCCTCATCGGGGCATCAATAATACTCATTGAGTGATTACTAAAAAATATTAGTGTTTCAAGAGCGTCGGACGTTCCTTTCTTAACTGTAGCTTCTTCGGTTAATTTACAATAAATTTTCCTCATCGGGCCATCAATACTCATTGAATAATTAGTAAAAAAAATTAGTCTTTCAAGAGCGCCGAATGTTCCTTTCTTAACTATAGATTCTTCGGTTAATTTGCCATAAACTTTCCTCCTCGGGGCATCAATACTTGAGTAACTAGTAAAAAAATCAAAGAATCCTTTTTTAAACCTATCTTTTTAAACATCTCAAAAACATCTCTATTATATTTTATAATTCCGGATATTTTGTAGCCCTGAATTTCTGTCTCAATTTTACAGTAAGTGGAATCAAATTCATCTCGCATGTGAAACATTTCTGATTGTATACTCGACATAAATTTGGTCAATAGCAACCGGAATATTCGGATCCTTGGAGACAATGCGAGAGGACACCGTCTCCCGGAGTGCAATAAACCCCATTGCATTATCCTCTGCATTATTTCGTCCCCTGCACCCCTCATCGTCCCGTCACAAAGGCCGCGTGTCTCCGGTGAACGATGTTTCCCACTCCATCCCCATCTTCCGCATTTCACTTTGCACATCCCTTTGTCAAACTACAGTCAGTTTTTAAACTTGAATTACTGACAATACCATTACCCAAAACGATAAAAACTATAAAAATGTTTTTAAAAAGTGACAATCTGTAAGTGAAATCGTAATTTTAACATTAGGCTAAAGATTTATATAAGCTATATTTGTGTGATACTAATTAATATTAAATTATTAAATTTATCACTATATCAGTAAATCTTGGAACGTAAAGCAAACGTAATACGTGTTCATCAAATAAATTAACAATAAGCTGAAAATATAGATATTATTATATTATAATTGCGGCGAGTCCAAATTTCAATACTAGACAAATTCTACATATTTACTGATGGCAGTGAAAACAAGCATATTACGCAATATATGCATATTTTTTAATATCTGTAGCATCAAAAATTTGTCTTATTTGGAAGATAACAAAATTTTTCTTACCCAAAATTTTTACATTTACCTATTTTTATAAAAACTTCCCCTTAATACAATAATATAATAAATTTCCGTTATTATAACAATACATTATTTGTTTTGTTTAATATAATACAATTTTTATAAATACGATAAAATACGATGACAAAAGAAGGAATAATGTTAAAAATTTTAAAGTTGACAAAAAATATAGCGTTTAGTTAAAATTCTGCTGTATAAAAATTATCCTAAAATTTACGCAAAAAATTTCGTTCGATATAAAATCCGTTAAAATATTACCAAAATAATGCAATAGAGAAATAAATAAAAATTATTCTAGTTATTCCCATGGAAAATTGCAAAAATGCAAAGCTTGCAAAACATTTTGTATTTTATACCGCGTGATATTTATTTTAGTATTCAGAGAATTTAATCCAAAGTATTTAACAAAATTACCTTTTCTCTGAATTTTTTATTCCCTTTTTTCGGTCCTTACCTAGCATCCTACGCATCTCTCACAACCTTTGCTTGAGGAAGCGTAAAAGGGAGGAGAAGTGGAGGCTAAGAAGAAAATGACGTAACTTTTATCGGCGACCATCGCGACTTTGCAAACTGTGCTATTGCAAAGAGAGACCGACGCCTACGACAACGATGAGAACGACAAGGACGACAAGAATAACGCCTCTCGTCCTGACGACGAGAAGGTGCCGGAGGTTCGAAGTCGTTTAAAGTTTAGACGGGACTTTGACGGCCGCGCACCTCTTCCCTCAAATTGACCCGGAGATGGTGTTAGATGGTAAAGGGGTGAAAAGATACCGTAAGTACCGAAAAATTCCAGAAAACGAAAGAGGAAGTTCTAATTTCATGAAAACAAATATCCCCAAAATTTGATATTTGTCTAAAACAAATATTTGTCTTGTCTACTTTCCGTTCTCTAAAAAAGGAAATCTTCCAAAATGTTCAATATTCATTGTTCTATATTAATAGATATAAAAAATTTTTATTTGTTTTCTGTGCAAATATAAATCAGGGAAAATATTTAGCAAAAATACAAATTAAACAAAAAGCATTTTGTCAATTTTCATCATTCGAAAATGTTTGAAAAAATTAACCAATATGGAAAATTTAAATCATTCCGCGTTTGAAATTGACAAGAAAATGAATGTAAAAAAGATTTTAATTGTTTTAAAAATATAGAGTCTGAATATAATTCTCTAATTGGGGAAATTAAAAATACAAATCAAGCATCAATATTTAAATATTAGAAAAATTTATAGTTTGCATACTTTATATATTTAGTAATAAATTATAAAACATACAAATATAGAATTAATAATACATTGTATGAATTATATTTTATCTTTCGATCGATATTTCTGTCGGTCCAAAAATACAAAATTAATACGTGAAAAAAGTTTCTTTCTCTTTTTTCTTTAAACTTTGACTTGTTCGTCGCAAGGAAACATGACGCGCGATTTCTCGTTTCTGACGTCACCATCCAATATGGCCACGGTGCACAGAACCTCGAAAGTTCCAGAATTTTAAACGAAAATACACTTCGCAACATGCTCGCAACATTACAGAAACAAAAGATAAAACGGACTTCGAAAAATGGCCAAAGAGTCTCCGTCATCCCTGCTCTTCTCCTCCTCGCACCTCCAAGATGAACGACAAACTTCCCTTCCTCAGTGAGGTTAGGTTAGGTATGCCGACTACGAATCCGCGAATCAAACTTTTTAATGGAAAAGCCGGCTCGTCGGAATTATTTTTCGGGAAGAGAGACGTCCTGGGCTTTCCCATCCACTTTGCTCGCCCTCCGGCCGACAAGAGCGGGGGGTGATTTACATCGGGGGTGGCTGTCGCATCCCTCCCTCACTGCCCCTTCTCTCGTCCTCCTACCCTCCTCCGGCACCGGGAATATTACCGGTCCTGCAGGATGTGCCCGTGAATCACCATGAAATATCTTCGGACAGCTCGGGGACTCTAGTCTCAATGCCATTAGCGGCGGGGAATTTCAGGTAAATTCGAGAAAGGGGTGAAAAAAACCGGAACATTTTTTTGAAAATTTGCTCGTTTCTTCGTACTGTGCACGTCACGTCATTATCTGATTTTGAGTGCGGATAACAAAGTTTCCTATTTAGCTTACGTGGAAATCGTGTATTTTCCCAAAGCTCTTTTCCATAAATGTCACATTTTCTATTTTAAAAAGTCAGCTCTGCTTTCCTCCCAGCTATTTTCGTAGAGAACTGAAATACCAGGTTTTCTTTATCATTTAAGTTTTTCCATTTTTAATACAAGATGCATTCTTGTAATGTTAATGTATTTTAAAAATGTTTTTGTGTATTATTTTTTATTTTATGTTTTATTCTCTCATTTAAGGCTCCTGAACACTTACCACTACTATCTCAAATTATGACGTCAGAAGCGAGAAAATATATAATAGTAACAATTCTTGCAAAATATATTAAAATAGAAATATTTTTCAATAAAATAATATTTCCATTTTAATGTATCTTGCAAGAATTTTTATTGTGCATTTTCTCGCTTCTGAGATAATAGTGGTGAGTATTCAGGAGTCTTAAATGTATTATATTACGCCAATATAATTGCCCAAATATAATTGAAAAAGCAATGTGAAAAGGTTGAAGGCCAAAAAACGAGCAAAATAATTAAACAAAGATCTGTCCTTTAATAAATAAATAAAAAATTTAATGTCAAATTAATATTAAAATTTTAAACGTTTCGACTAACACAGAGTCTTCTTCAGTAAAAGATCTTAGTGATATTCATAAAATTAGGATATAAATAGGCATAATTAAAATAAAAATATAAAATTAAATAAATGGTAGATTTTAGATGTATAGTTCCACCAGCAATAGAACAAAAAATTGGTAAGAGGCCATACCGGAATTATCACAAATTGACATATAGAAGTACTTATATAAAATTATGAAGTTAAAGATGTTAAAAGCCGCATAGACCATCATATTTGTAAAAAGTCCAAAAAGATCGTCCTTCGGTATAAAATCCATACGTATTAATTCTTCGTTCGGAAGCGAGAAAGAATAGAGTCCGTTCAAATTTAAAAAGAAGAGTATAGTCCAGAAAAAGACAGTCAATGATGGAAAAAGTTGTTAAAAATCTGTAAGTTGATTGAGAGAAAAAAATATTTTTTTATAAAAAATGAGAACGAAGAAAGGAATTGACACCCTCGCACATATTGATCAAAGTAGGTAAAAATGTGAGAAAGAATCAATAATCCCTCTGGATGATAAAAAATCTGATAGTAAATGAAAAAATAAAAAAAAGAAAACTTACAGAATATGATCAGAATTATAAAAAAGAAAGAATTATTGGTCGGTATGAAATAGATAAGCACTAACGGTGTAGCCTTTTGTTGGTTTAAAAAATAATTGAAAAAACTAGAAAATATATTAACTCTTTATAAGTATATCTATATATTTCTATTATTTTAATAATATATAATATACATATGATAAGAGAGAGAGAGAGAGAGAGAGAGAGAGAGAGAGAGAGAGAGAGAGAGAAAGAGAAAGAGAATATAAAACAAAAATGTATTTACGTATTTTTTTATTTTATATTTTTACCTATTTAAATATAATCCCAAGTAGCAAAGTGACGTCAAGAGACGACACAGTGACGTCTAAGAGACCAAATAGACGTCGCTATGTCGTCTTTTGACGTCATTTTGCTACTTGGATCATTTCGCGCAAATTATTACACTCAAATTGAATGAATTAGAAGAAACATTAACACACTTCTTTCCTTCTAACAAGTAAGTAAGTAATATTCACGTATAATAAAACGTATAATAAAAACATAGATGTAATTAATATACGTTACTTTTTCATGAATTTTATCAATTGCCAAGTATTGAATAATAATTCGACATTTAATGCAAATTTTTCAAAATAACTTTTTTGAAAATAAATTTTCGTTCTATTCTAAACACTCCCTTCCTGAATTTGGCTTAAAGTTTATTCACTCAGACGCAAAATGGAAAAGTGCAATATATAGATTACGATGCTGAGTTGAAGGGCTCTTTCAGCCGACATTTTAATTCAGAGAAGGCAGGTAGAAGAGAGAGAGAGAGAGAGAGAGAGAGAAAGAGAGAGGAAGCGAAATAGATCGGGCACTCGAGGGGTATATGCGCTCATATATGTGTGCGTTTGTATGCGTTGCTGGACCTGTGTGGGTACACGTGAGCTTAGGTAACGCGTGCGTGTGTATCGAAGTGTGTATATCGATTTCGCTAGAGAAAAGGGGTCACCGTCGCTACTTTACGGCACACAATACTAAATCAATTCTTCCGTGCGCATCGGCCGTCGTTATACTTTCTTAAAGTTACGAGCGCGATGCACGACGCCGTAGAAAAGCACAACTACAAGCGATTAAAATGTTGGCCTTCCCTTCCTTCTCTCTGTTCACCCCATCATTTTTGTACTCCACGTTTTTTTCCTCTTCGACTTTTAATACTTATTAAAAACGCTATCAGATTTCTCTCTGCTTTCATTTATAAATAATGAAAAAGAATAGTTATATCGAGAAAAATTATATATCAAGACAATAAATAATTAAATCAATGCTAAATACAGAATACTATTGTTAATTAAAAACAAATATTATATAACATTTTATTTGTATAAAGGTATTCATAAAATCGTAAAAAAAGAAAAAAGGAAAGAAAGTAAAGAAAAAAAAAGATGGATAAAAGTAGTCCAGAGTCACAGTTTTCCCACCCCCGTTTTCCTTGGTTCTAGATATTAAAATTACATTTCTTTTTTAATTTAAATAACAATAATAACATAGTAGAAACTGTAAGTTACAAGCTTGTTACATTTTTTAGTCATTATAAAATAATCCTTATTTAACGTACATTAAATTATAATTACTTATCAGCAATAGAGTGTCTAACGCTGCAAAAAAATATAAAAAAAAATTATAATATGTCTCTTTCGCTTTCCATTTACTGCAAATTCAAGTAAAAAAGTTCAACATATGTTCTCCATTTTGATTATACACTGACAAAGTAATACAAATTTGTCAGACGAACTGGATTTTCCAGGATTATCCCAAATCCTAATGTCGAGTCCTGTTTTCGGTTTAAATCACATTCATTCCGGATTTGTCCTACATAAAATGTAAAATACATTCTATTCTCATAATAAAATTATAGCATAAAGGTTTACTTTGTTATAAAATTCAAAATTACTTATATTGTCTCAATAATTTATACGTTTAATAACCTAAATTTATTAATCTTAATTTACATTTATTTATATTTTATCATGCGAAAGAATATATCTGTTTTAAAATTTATAATTTTAATATTCTAATAGTGTAGAGGAGAAGGTGGTAATATATGGAACCCTACTTTGTTTTTTAACGATTTCTTGTAAATTATAAGCTCAAGTTTTTTATTCTTGGTATGCTTAGATTCTTTACTCTATTGGTAACCCATTTCTAACGTCCAATTAATGATTCTCCACTTACAAAAAAGCTGCTTAAAGATTATCGCAAAGTGAGCAATTGGGTGGTATGTTGTAATGTGCTGGTAATATGGACCTCCTACTGTTTTAATGCGGAAAATTAAAAACAATTCATGAAATGTTGAATAACTTTCAAAAAAGTATTACATTTATTTAAGGAATTAATATAGAAGGAATATATATAATAAAAAATATTTTATTTTACTTTTTTAAAAAATTTCTATTACAAAAATTATAGACAAAGAAAAAGAAACCCTGAAACGCTGTAACGCTCTGACGGCTCAAAGGGCAACCTAATGTACAAGTTTCAGCTGTCACTCATAGAGTGCAACTAAATCGTATTAAGATATTGGGGGGTTTCATAAAATCTGCGGGTTCCATATTACCACCTTCTCCTCTACCTTAATAATAATTTATATTTTGCTTAAAGGATCTTTTCTAAGGATTTTTTCTATAAATAGGCATTTTCTTGAGGATTCTAGATAATGATTCCAAAGTTTTATCATGATTCAATCGAAACAAACTATCACAACTAAAATCAATCTTATTTAAAATAAAAAATTATTAACAAAATTAACAAAAGTATGAAATTGACATCCTATATTTTTGGATTTCTGCTTTGTACACTTAGTTGCTGGAACTTTTTTGGAATGTATCAAGAATTCTACAACTCTTTGGGCAAAAGTCAACACTTTATCAGTTATATCGAAATTCTGAGAAATGGAGTGTTAACTTCACAAAGATGATAGATCAGTAATAAACGCGCGCCCTGTTTGTCGAAGCTGTCGTGAAACTTTTCGGATGCGGATTTCGGCCATTTCGGCCGAGGCAACGAAAAATTTCTCCGGCACAGAGCGGATTGCCCAGAATTTATGCTCCCCCTCGCCCTTCGTGCCGGGCACCGACGATTAATTTTGGACCTCCGCTTTTCAGAAACGCATTTCGGGTGCGCCTCTCTAATGGCGCCACAAATCACCACCGTAATGATCTCGATGCTGAAAGAAGTGCGATCATCGCCACTTGCGTTCTCTCCCCCATCCTCGTCCGAGGCTCAACACGGCCGTCGAAGACGAATCGTTCCATCAGTTATTGATTTTCAACTTAGACATTATCTATACAGAGCATACCAGAAGGAATGACTCAAATTGCAATACCAAATGCTTTCGCCAAGTCAGACTCGATTTCGTTTAAAAAAAATTTCGAAAACAAGCGATAGCTTATCCCAGTTTTTAAATATTAAGCTTTTAATACACTTTGTATCTAAATAAACTTTAACAAATTTGAAAAATATAGAATAAAAGTATGAAAATTATATCCACTTCTGCAAATTTGGGTAAAAGAAAAAGTTTAGCTATTTGGTTAAAGAAATTTACGTTTCACTTTATTTTTAATCATTTATGGCTAAAGAAGTATGGCTAAAGAATATACTTACAAGATATATCTACCAAAATTTTAATCACGATTAATATGTAATTATTACTGCTATATCTGTATTATGTAATTAAATTTATCTTAAATTTATTATTCATTCGGTTCATTTCCATTCTACCTAGATTGATCTTCCCGTCGTCGACGTTTTCCGAATAATAACCCTTGTTAATGACATCGTTATACGCGTGATTTAACATAAAACACACAAATCTGCTTTTAATAACAAATTTATTTGCTCCCTGTGGACATCGTGCTGTATTACCGGTTCGTTGATTAATAACAATTAATAAAATAAATATCGAGTAGCAAACAAATATTAATGAGACCGATGGGAATTATACGGTAATTAGTTCCGCGATGAGACCGTTATTGTGGGAAAAATATTATTCTCGGGACTCTTGTTGCAAATTCTAGTTTATCCTGTTAATGTTAAACTGGAATTCTGCTCTCTTTTGCTGCAAATTAGCTTACTTATTTTCTTCCCTCTAATTAAGTTCCTCCTACATTTGCTAAGTTCACTAGCTGTGCATAAGATTTTTTTATAGCTACATAAATACTAGGGAAAAAATGCAAAGTATAATCAGATACATTAGTGCCATTAATGCCATTTGATACGTCCGCGTTTATAAAGAAACTTCATGACATGACATGAAATTCATCGATCTTTCCGCTTTTTCCATAAAATAAAGTAGTTGAGCTATACCTACTATTAATTGCATCAGCGAAAACATATGACATGTATATAAAGAAACTATTTAATACAGATTGCTATTTTTTACTTTCCATCCTGATATTAATCTTACTTTTTATTACTTGATTACACATTTTCTTGACACATTGACTACATTATTTTCTCATATTTAGTAAAATATACAATATGAGAAATAAAGCAGGTTTTTCGATTTTTTAAAGTTTAATCAGTTTATATTTATTTAATTAAAGAAAAACATTTAGCAAAAATGATGCAACACTTTTTAAAAATCTGCCTTCTCATGTCAGGATACGAAATGATACTAACAATAGCAAATGTCTCTAAGAAGGAAATAATAAGTTGGAATAATAATAAAAAAAAGCGTACAGTATAAAAAAATATATAATATAATTTATAAAAATATGCATACGTGAAGAAAATATTTGAAATTCTTAATATAAATAAATATTAAAATGTTTAATATTAAATAAATATTAATAATAAAATTTCAGTTTATTCAATTTATGTTGAAGTTTCTAAGTGTGTGTATATACACGACATTCCAGAGAAGGGAGACTTCCCCTTAGAATCGAGCCCTCGCAGATTTCCTCTGAAAGATGATTCTCTCCATCGTGCCAGTCGTCAGTAGGAAAGCAAGAGGCAGACAGAAACGGATGCGATGGCGTGTGCATCGCGGGTGGTTTTCATTTTGCGAACTGAATATGATTTGCCGTACGAATGAGCATGTAGGTTAGCGCTTTCCTGAAGCTTTATGTACCGGTGCATGGGGGTGAGATGGGGGCTGCAGGTTACCACCGTACTGATTCCTGACCCTGTTTCGGTCCTGCTCTTTCACCTCCGTCACGCCCCCATCCTCCATCCCTCGTCTCAAGGGAAAACTCTAAGGGAAAACTCTCAAATTTAAGTTGCTATTTATTTCGTAACAGAGAGAGACGTTTCAACGCTTTTTGCATAAAACTCGTGATTGCTTTAATTGTTATTCTTTAAACTTTATACTCACAATATATGTATATTTAAAGCGACATAATGCGTGTAAAGGATAATATGTAATAATTTGTGATCACAATTTGATTTATACTTGATTTATTAGCAATTCTTTTGCAGAGCGAATTTGAGTGATTCTTTTCTATTGCGCGATGTTGGAAATACAATATTTTTAGAAAAATATTGGTTGAAAAATTTTATTTTTTTTATACAAAAAAATTGCTATAGGAAGCATCGTTCACGTTAAAATATATCGAAAGGTACAATGATCCGTTTGTAAAAACAATTTTTTGTTTTTATAGAAATATTTGTGAAATTTCTTTGCAAATAATATCCTATAATTACAAGAAATTTTGCATTATTGAAATTAAATTATCTTATTGTTGTGAAATTCTTTAAGTTGCAATTTAATTACGAAGTGACCATTTTATTGTATGTTATTCTTTTCGTTCGTTAATTTTATACAGAATAATTTATACACAACATTGACAATTTAATATTAGACATTTTATTATTTAAGCAAATTATACTTTTATAATAAAAACTAAAATGTATAATCAATTCGATTGTAGCAAGATATTCAGTAACTATCTCATTTTATTATTGTTCTGGTACTGACCAAAACAGAGTTATTTTCAATATATGATACAATGTATCTACGTAAAAAAGGTATCTTAAAGAGTGAAATTTTTTTAGACATTTTTAGGATCACACTTTTTAGTGATTCGCGACTTTCTCACGTCCTTTCTGTAAAGACCTGTTCAATTAATCCCTACACACACTTATCTCGATGAGACAAAATGGCGTGATGAGATACTCACATCGCGCGAAACGGAGGGATCCGGCCGCCACGCGTAATCCTTTGGTGAGGAAAATCGGGAAAGCACTTTCCGAAGCACTAACAATTGACGTACCGATCGATCTCACTGACTCATAGAAAACATCTAAAACTACTTGTCGGTCCTCTGCCGAAATCACTCGATCTCCATCGTTCCCGACGTATGTCGGTCTAATTTCTGGCCATGTCCTTGGAAGAGTAATACATTTGGCGATTTTTTCGAGCGAGATTCGTCAGATTCATCCTCCTTCCATCAAGATCCATCGATTGCCTCATGAGACTCACAGATCCTTTAGCGATCGTCCCTCTCCCACGAATTCTTCAAATTTCGCTGCATCCTTTCATGGAAGATTTCTTTTCCTGATGGTGCAGAATTCCCATCGCTAAAAAGATCCCTCGCTTAGAATCGTAAAGAAGTATCTACAGTCTTCGTCATCACGAATTTACACATCAATTTTTTCCGATAGGGACGATATTTCTTAAACGGAGACGATTCGCGACGTTTCTTGACAGACGAACGAATCTTCGAGAGGAATAAGAATCAGCGGTTTGCTTCGACACGCAGAAGACATTTTTCAAAACGGAACAGAATCCCCAATTTTCCTCGGCAACTTCTTTTTAATAGAAAAGATTCGTTCGCTTTCCCGCGAGAAAAAAGAATTTTGTTCGAGCGAGCAGACCTCACAATCGCCCTCGATATTTGTCTGCGTAAAGAATATTTCTTCGGACGAGGATTTCCCACGATCCTCAATTTTCTGGAGCACGCAAGTGGGTTTTCCAAACGACCCATATATGAGCACTATATCTTAACTCAAATAAGGATCTCCCATTTTTGGTAAGGATCTGCGGTTCTTTCCAGCGGAATGATATCTATCATTTTCTTCGAGGAGGAAATCAGCTCGTCATATTTTTCGACAAACGGAACACACAAATTTACATCCTCTTTTCCTGCAAGATATTTCCACCGAATCGGCGCCCGATCTCTTTTTTTCTGAGCATAGATTTTCCCCTAACATGCAAACCCGCTGGTTATTTTCCTCGGTAATTAATCATTCGATATTGAACACAGGGCCACGTTACTTCTCCCTTTCGGAACCCTCGTCAATAAGGGCCAATCACGAAATGCTCGTCGAACGCAGGTACCATGTATCTCCTCGCTCAATACGTGGATCCTCGCCTTTTTATCCCCCGCGTAGCATTCCTCAGTATATTAATTACTCCGCATATAGTCTTTACTCCTAGCGTTTCTCTCCATAAATCCAGCCTTCCCCACTTGCCCGATATTTCTCAACAAGTCCAGCGATCCACAGAATCTGTTCGCACACTACTTTCTCACACCCCTGAACCCGATCACGTTTATCTTCCTTAAGTGAACCAATCCAGTCCGTTTCACCTGCGCGATTTTCCTCGACGAGTCCGCCAACCTGCACAATTTTCTTTGACAACTTCACCAATTCACCAAGTCAACCCAGATCAATTACTGCCATTCTCAACATAGTTAGTCCTAAGTGTCTGGGCAACATTTCTTCACCATTAACACACGAGTTTCCTCTGCCAGCATAATACTCCCCAAGAAGTCCGCCGAGAGAAGAAAAAGCACAATCTATTCTTCATCTACTAATCTGTGCTTCTCTCCTTCCCGCATGATATTCCTCGATAATTATGACGATCCATTAAATCTATCCACGCACTGTCCCTCCACCCCCTAAAACCCAGACACGTTTTGCTTTCCTTATGTGTAGAACCACGCCGTTTTTATCCTCGCAGAAAATACCGCGACGAATCCACCAGGAATCCACAATCTTTGTTGCCTCAACGTACAAATCCACGCCTCTCCATCCTCGACAACCGTTAGTCACTTAACGCACCACTTTTCCTCACCCTCAAGGTCCGAATCCACGCCTTTCCTGCCTGCACAAATTTCCGTCACTAAGCAGCCGTATCACCACCGCGTATGGAATTCTATTCTAGCAGAGCAGAGCACGCTTTTCAGTCTCGGCATACAAAACTACAAGCCTCCGGGCGACGAGCGGAGGAGGAATTCGAGCGGAAGCGACGCGGTAACCCAGTTTCCAGCGGGAGAGCCGCTCCTCCCGGCATGCAGCGCATAAAAATGGCTCCAGTCCCGCGGCGTCGAGGACGTCACGTCGTCCTGGAATGTCCCAGGACCTTCCTGACGATGCACTGGGACGGTAGGGCGATCCAGCTGATCCCTATGCCAGCGACGTCGCGACACCGATTCCTCCCCGGAAACCACTCGCTCTTCCCTGCTCGCCGGAAAACTCCGTCGCAACAGAGAAACGGAGGGGGATGATGGGGAAGAGCGAGAGGAAAAGAGAGAGATCACTCCGAAAGAGGATGTCGTGGGCGTCCCGACGCCTCCGCGAGGGATACAGAATAACCTCCGCGCACCCAAAATGGTGGACGGCACTCCCGAGGGCCGACTTGCGTTTCGCTCCGCCAAGCTCGGTCCCGCTCAGTTCCGGTCCGACGAACGCCAGACTTCCGGCAACCCTCTTGACCCCCGCGCGGGCTCTTCCGGAGAGTACCGTCCGCGCCCTCGTAACGGAACCGTTGGGTCCTCCGTCCGTCCTAGACGACAGACACAGCCTTCCGAAATGGACTTTCCGCACCGCTTCCGCCCCCGCGCGATACCACTTTGACACGCGCGGCGCTTGCTCGCGCGCGGCCACGCGCTCACACTTTCACGGCGACGCTCAGCGTCGAGCGCGTTCTTCCTGGCCGCCGTCGGCCGCCCTCAGCGTCGTGGATGGACCCGTGGGGCTCGACAGCGTCGGCAGGATCCTCGCCGAGAGCATTCCAGGGAGGGTGGACCGCACACGCCGCGCCATCTGGCAATCTCGCGGCGAATGCAACCCCTTGTCATGGCCGCCAGACCAACCCCGAGTCAATAATAGGGCTAGAGGGTACGGATCGCGAGGCCGTGACGCCCACGCGATGCCACGGATAATAACGTCATTCTCCGAAGAACCCGCAACACGGATATCGCGGCTCGCACCCTATTCAAAAACGCTGTGCACCTCGTGGTCCTCCTGGCCTCTGTTTCTCTTTCTCTCTCTCTCCCTCTGCGCCCCCTTTTCTTTTACCCCTTTTTTTCGCACGCGATCACAACGCGGGGCCAGCCTCTCCGAGGTGTTCGGGCGGCTGCGCGATTCGCACTGAGTGCACTACCGCATGGAAACCAAGAGGGTGCGAGCGGTGATCAGGAGTGTGTCTAGAGAAATTACATTGCCTAATTGTAAAAATGTTTTGGCGATACAGATACTTCCTTCGACCGTTTCTAAATTCGACTGTTATCAAAAATAGTTTCGCGTCACCGCGTATGAAGGGAAGATTTAAAAAACTAATAAAATGTAGCATTTCCTTTCTATTTTAAATGGATTAAAAATTTATATATATATATATATATAGATTTTTTATTTATCAATTCTAAAAGGAATACACAGTAACAGAAATACAAAGTATTCGAGCTACTAAAACACTCTTTCGTAAGTGTTAATTAATAAAACAAAGTTTATTCCATTGCGTTATGTATTTATAGAATCTAAATTATAGAAAAATAGATGGAAATAATAATAATTATAAGAAGATAACACAGTTTTTCTTTAAAATTAAAAATTATTTATATAATTTTGATTACTTATTTAATTAATTCTAGTAGGCGTAGTATAGATTTTCTAAAATTAATGACGTGTTTACAACTTTTTGTCTTTTAGCATAAATAAAAGTTTATTTGTTAAAAAAACGAGCTTATATATTAAAACTACTTCGCAAAATAAAATTTTTAAAGAAATCGAGTCTACGTCAAACTACTTTGCAATATTTCATTTAACAAAATGTACGGATCTTTCAGATCCATTTTATATAAATACATAATCACGTTCTTCTAAAATTTTCAAGACTTAAATAAAACGAGGGCTAATTTGGTATATGTATGTTTTGTTTTAATGATGTATTTAAGAAAAATTTTAATAGGAAAAATTTTAATAAGCTTAGTTATATATTTAAATGAGATTTTAAATAATTTGTAATCTTGCTAATTTCAGCATGATCTTGGTCAATTTAACGAAAAGTAAAAGTTACGTTCTACATTTTCGTAATATAGTCCAAGGCAATGATTCCGCCACTACATACACCCCTATCGGAGACGCACGAGAATCGCCGGAAATACGCGATGTCCGCAGTGAAACGATGCTTTCGCGGAGGCGTCGCTGTTTTGGGGACTTCTCGGGATGATAAGGGAGGAGAGGGGGCGGAGAAGAGAACGACAGAGATGAGAATGAGGGTTGGTGAACGGGAGCGCGCGAGAGGGTTGTTTTGTCGCCGGAATTGGATATGAATAATCGGAGAGCACATTCGCGCGAGGAGAAGATGATTTTCGAGAAGTTATAGTGCTTTTGAGAGTGAGCGAAAGAATGCAGCGTCAAATACATAAAACATGAAATTTTAAAATGAACATCTCCAGAAAATCGCACATCTTTCAAAATAAGCTGAATGCATCTTGACTTATTTAAAGATATTAAAAAGAAATTTGCCATGTTGCTACGTTAATTTTGCGCGTAAAGGAAATTAAAATAGTATATGATGAGTTATAGAAATGTGATATATGGAACAAATGTTAACCAATATTTAACAAATTACGAAGAATTTTTCAATCAAAAACAACCAAGAGAAGAAGACATTGTTTTATATGAAATATCCCATGATACTTTAATTTCGAAGGTTAATTACAATTAAAAATTTCAAAGCAAAAATGAATTCAGATCACAATGATTTAAAAATTAAAAGCGACAAATGTTGGCCAATCGCATAAACTTCGCACACTTCTAAGTTCGTAACTACACACATCGGTATCTCTGTCATTGATTCCTAGCTCAGGTGATATTGATTTTCAATGTCCAGTTGACTTTATCTTTTGGTTTCTTATGTTCTATGTATGCGCTAGCAATCAGCTGATATTGATAAGTTAAATACTAAGTATAGGATCAAGTTTAATATGTATCCATTTAAATTAATCTTAGTTAATTCAGTATCTAGACATTATTTCATTAAAATCGCAAATACTAGTAAAAATTATAAATGTTTTTCAAGTAATTATGAAAGTTTAATACAATTACAGGATCAAATATATACATAATAAATAATACCGAGAATAGTATTAGAACATGATAGAATGCTTCAAAGTTAACACTCATAATCTTGAAATTCACATAAATTAAAAAATTCAATGTTTTGAAAGACATGACGATCGTGGCATTGAAACTTTACAACTATATACTTTAGCATAACCCATTTTATTTGATTTATAATTTCCGTCACAATTCAAAATAAAATTCTATTTATAATTTTTTGTACGCATTGTGTAATATCTTTCATTTAT
The DNA here is from genome assembly GCA_003063805.1 of Aphaenogaster ashmeadi. Lineage (NCBI taxonomy): Eukaryota > Metazoa > Arthropoda > Insecta > Hymenoptera > Formicidae > Aphaenogaster > Aphaenogaster ashmeadi. Next base: position 207,730 of record NJRQ01000314.1, read on the forward strand.
TTAATTTTCTCTCTTTTGAAATACAATATATGCCATATTAATACAATATTGCCATATTAATATAATATAATAATATAAAAATACATTATATATTGAATTTTTTTCAATTATTTATTAATTTAACATACTCTACTGTATTGTTTCATATTTCAAAACACAAAAGATTCGAATATATTATATAATATCTCGAAAAGTTTCGATTATATTATAATCTTATTATATTTTACTATGCTTGTAAACTAAACACGATTGTAATTGAGAAAGTTTCGATTATATTTAGATGCTCTGTTATGTTTCCAAATAAAAGTTTCTTTTATATTTCCTTATAATAAATTTGAAAGTATTGCACATGTTAATTTCTTAGAATGTACTTAATCCCATTCCTTGTAGGTGTGTGTGTGCGCGCGCGCATTATATATATATATACATATAATATAAAATATAAAAATTATTAAGTTCAGGATTGTATATAATAATTGTACATATAATAATATATATACGTTTATTATTATATATAAAAGTAATTAGTCGCCCCCATAATTGCTCCGCCATCGTTTAATGCTTTCTAGATGCCTCCTTCTCCTCTATTGTTCCATCATTGCTGCTCCTTTGTGACACGTGCGAAAACACGATTAATTACGATCGCGCAGCACTTTGCACGACACTTCCGCTATTAACTGTGATGCGCGTTTTCTCACGATGCAATAATAATAATAATGCGAAAAAAGTACGATTGCACGAAGCTACGATACGCTCGACGGCTCGTAAAACAGTATAACAGTCGAATCTCAAACGACAAAATTGAATTCAAAAATTGCGCAGTCAACTTCAAGTGCTATCCATCGCGGTAATGCTGTATCTGTTATTCTTAGCTGCACTTTTATGTACATTCCGCACTTTGGATAACAAATTGTATATGCTCGCGTTTCAGGACAATAATATTATTTCGTATAAAACCAATTTTAACCCTTTGCGGACGGGGAGCATGTTTACATGCTCTCTGCTTATATTTCAGAAACTATTAGCCCGATTTTTATGAAACTTGAAATACAGAAGTTTTTTATGGCCCTCTTCAATTTTGAAGTCAAAAATTTAAAACTCACAAAAAACTTCTGTATTTCAAGTTGCATAAAAATCGGGCTAATAGTTTCTGAAATATAAGCGGAGAGCATATAAACATGCTCCCCGTCCGCAAAGGGTTAAACGATCTCTAATTTGCCTCAGAATTTAAGATGAAATTTTATTTATAATTCTATTTATTTTGCTATATATTTATCATACTGTGTGCACATGTCTTTTCTATATTTTTTAAGTTTTATGAATTTCCAAATGCTTTTCTATTCACATGACACATAAATTTATAAACAAAGTTTTTTCGCAAAATACAGAATTGTTTAAAACATTTTTTATAAATATAAGCGAATGAATGTACGTGTTTAAATAAAGATAAATGACCGCGGAATGCAATGTCCAAAAATATAGTCGTTGCTAGGCAGACTGCTCCGTGTGATGAATTCCGATCGAATAAATCTCGCGAAATACACGTTCTAAGAAATCACCGATATACAAACGACGAATTTCACGGCTGACAAAAATCAAAAAACAAGGTTATTTATGATTCTACTTATTAATTAAAAGCGTCGCGACACCGTCTCGGAATCAATGATATCATAGCCGCAATGTTTTATTAATGACCGACAATTTTCGGTTGAAAATAGCGTTGGCAATTTCACCCTCGTACCGCGCAAGACGAAAGTCAAAGTAATGATTAAAACATGATGGATCGTCTGCAAGTTCACAATCAATATTCTGTATTACACGCTAATAACCATATATTTTCGATCATATACATAAATTCTACAAAGCAGACGTACTAATGAACAATTGATATGCCACTTTTATTTATTTAGAATGTTTAGATCATCCGATCCGGCGATTCATAAAGTATTTCGCGCTCTTAATTCGAAAATGCGAGTGCGCAAATTGCATTTTAATCGATGAAAAAACTCACAAGGCGCGAGAAGTATATTTGAATCCAAGCATTAAAAAAAACAGCTGCCGGTCGCAAATATCACGAAAAAGTAATAATTCCTATCCCCTATCGTTTCCATCCCTACTTTCAAATAAAATAAATAAATAAAAAATATGCCTGTTTCGATTTAATATGAATCGTTAAGCTCGTATCAGACTACGCAATGAAAATTAAAAATTGCGAATTGAAGATTAAAATTCGACCAATTAGAACAAATCGAATTAAAATTAAATTTATCTGATTGATCGAATTCCAATCTTCAATTTGCAATCTTCAATCTCCAATGCGTCGTCTGATACGGGCTTTAATCATTGAATAAAATTTTGTAATTGATGGCTGATAACCTTTTTTAGGAATGTCAAGGGATGATAATGGCAATACCCATTTACGCCACTGTCTGCTGTTCGCAAATATCACTGTATGAATGGTAGCGCGTCGATCTTGTGTAAATACAGCGTGCTGTATGCCACAAAAATGAATACCAAGGCCGCGCGCCAACCGAATCGTTGTCGCCTCAAAGTGTTTAACATTTTATAAAATAAAATCATATGTGTATTCTGATGCTTGGATTTTGATTTAATTTCGATTACTGGGATATTATCGTATATTTCTCGCTTTGTTTAACATAATAATTCGTAAACTGTGAGTCGCGATCGCTTCAGAGATCGCGTAAAAGTTAATTGAGAGTCGCAAAATTTTTATGAACTCGTTTAGTGATCTCACTGTTTGAAGCCAAATATCAAGCATAACGAATATAAACGAATATAAATAACTTATTTCAATATGTTTATTTGAGTGGCGCCGCAAGTACTGACAAGTATTAGTTTCTTGGCATTCCTTGACCATTTACCTTCTCAAAATAAAAAATATATGTACGAATGTATAAACTTTAATAAATATGCTTTTTACAACTACATAATTCTGTGCTTATAATTTTTAAACGCCATTTAAATAAAATTTAATATATAAGATTATGTCTCTTATATTATTAATTTTTTTATTTAATTACAAAATTATAATAATTTACATTAATATTTAATTATATTCAATTATTCAATTATATATTAATCAAACTTAATTAAAACTAAATAGATATTTAGTATTTGTAAGATATATACAGATAAAAAGAGTCCTTAAAAAATATAACAAAGTTTCTTATTAAATTTAGATTTTATAAAATCGGTAGTATAATTATAATTATAATATATTATATTTTTAAAAAATAATATTCTTTTTTTCCAAATAAAATATTATATGATAAATTTCTGACGAAATTTTCTTAACAAGAATGTCCTAGAGAAGATAAAATGCTCATGTGATTATTTTCTTGTCGAGGCAATAAATTTGCAAAGACCGCCGGAACTTTGGTATTTTTAATAGCTAGAGACGCTTGACATGTTTTCGCGATAAGAATGTAACCGCCGTCAATTACCACTATAATTTTCATCCAGTATTTGCACGCTGCCTGGAATCTTCCCAAAACCGAAAGTCAGTACCGTCTTTGTACATACAAAGCCCCGATTCTCTTTCAAAAAGTTAAACGTCAAAATATTAGGTACTGTTACTGCCAATATTACATTATTATATTATAATAGATTATTGTTATATTATTATATATAAATAATAAAATATAAAATAATTATAAATAAAATATTTTTTATATGTATATCTAATACCTTTTTATGCTGATAAGCACTTATTATTGCTGATATAAATAATTATTATTTATTAATATTAGTAATATCTTTAAAACATTCATTAAAAGTTTATGTTCTTATGTGTATTCTTAAATTTCGTATTTAAACATTCAAATATCTAAAATAATATTTTTGGACTTTTATCGAAATTAAATAAAGCCTTAATTCTAAGGCTTTCGTATCCTTGATCCTGAAATCCTAGTTCTTGAAAATTTATCTTTATATTAAAATTTGAGTCAAACGCAAAATTTTTTTAAGTCCTTAAAGCTTTAAATATGTGATCTTTTCAGAAGTTTCTTCAGTTTTGCCCTTTCAGCGCTTTGAACGCTTGAAAACTTAGACTCTTGAGACGTTAGATCTTCGAACTTGAGATTTATAAATTCGAGATCTTTGGAACGCGAAACTTTTTGCGATTCTCATCATTTTCTCTTAGAAATGCTCAAGTTTGAATATTCGAATTTGTTTGATGGTAAATCGGTACTGACATTCGCTTTTTATAGATTACTACAGTGCAAATATACGTTTCGTCAAATGGGATTTGAGAGTGTATTATCAATTCACGTGATGCGTAATGAGGCCATAAATAAATCGTATTCTTATCTGAATGTAAATGCGTTCACCTCGTTTCTTCCTCGTTAGGAAACTGAGAATCCCGAACTCGCAAGGGTCAGTCCGTTTCTATCTGGACGCGTAATATGCTACTTACATCTTGCACATTTTGAGGAAAGATGTCCTGCGCCAAGGATCCAGAAGTTCCCGACAGCAGGAAGATCACTGTTTGGCCACAATGGCTGACTGCTTGCGCAAGTAAGTTCTCGATCAATTAGTAAAATATTTTAATTAAAACTATATATACGTATAATAGACAAAATTATTCTATTAATAAAGAATAAAGCGTATTTAAATGTTCTACATTAAATTAATTGATTGGAAATTAAATATGCATTATTAATATACATATATGCGGAATGTCACTAGAAACTGCCATTTAATTTAAGGAATTCGGTCACTCGCATTGATGTATGCTGAAGGCTATTGTAGGATGGTTCAGTAATCATGGTACAAAGGAAAGTCGATTCGACTAATTATTTCTGACTCGGATTCCTCTTGAAAAAAATAAATCGAAAATGTAAAATAAAATTTTTCTGTATGATGCTTTGTTTCCGAAATAATCAAATTTGAAAATTGGCGTATTTTGACGTGAAACATAAAATATCTCGTACACTATTCATTTTTTGATAACTTTCATACTTTTACATGCACTGAATAATGAGATAAATCAATTGATGTAAAGAAAACACATAGTTGCCTTAAAAAAATATTTAATTGCATATTGCAAATTGTATAATTTTTTCAAGAGGAATCATCACCTTCCCGATTGTATCACGATTACTGGACTATCCTATATATGAAGTTATTTCAAATAATATAAACATTAACGAAATAAACATAATATTAATATCTTGACCGATTTAAATGCGCAATATTAAAATATATTTTTTTTTTTCATATTTATATTTGTTTAAAATATATGTATAGGTATATTATCATATTTTTAATGAAATTGAATAATTACATTGGATATTTTATTGATCAAAGTGTACTTATGTTACGCTGTTACGCTAACAAAAAAAACACAAGTGCTCCCTTCCTCTTTTATGAACTTTAGTTATGTTGTAATTTGTAATATAGATAAAAATAAGTATATATTCATAAGTACTCTTACGTACGTTAAAGTCGATAAAATATCTTCTTGAAAATCGTCTTTTGTGTTTCTAAGCTTAAATGGTTTGATAAGAGATATGATGAGATGCTTTATCTTCATATATAGCAGTCTTTATGGCACCAGAGCAGAGTCAATGTACGTCTGCCAAATTCTAAACTATATCAAAATTCTTTCCTCCATTTCCCATAAAAGCATGAAAATGAAAAAACAGTTTAATAATGCCTTACAAAAATTATATATTTCCCTTCAAATTTTTTCCCTGCCACATTTTTCTCCTCAATCATCAATTATAAAAGAAATATGATCCGCTTTCGAATACACGCGTAAGTCATCCTATATTCGTAACTATACTTACAATTTCATTATAAAAGTAAAAATAATAATTTATAATAATGCAATATTCTATTCTTCGCTAGTTTTATTTGACATTAGAATTATACCGACGATAAATTTTTAGTACTTAAGTAGTAAATATATATATATATATTTAAAAAAAAGAATAAAGTAGAAAAGTAAATTGATCATTTACATGGAAAATCTCAGAAAATGCATCGTTAAAAAATTTGAATAATTTTTATAAATACACAAAACAGGCATTTGACTGCTTTGTTAGTTCTAGTGTTAATTAAAAACAAACTACAATTTTCTGGTTCAAAACTTTCAGGAAAAGCACAATGTAAATATCAATTTTTTGTAGAAACTACTGTAGATTACTTTTATTACTGTTCATTAATGACAGCTCGAACGTTTCCGATAATACATCTCGTTTCGCCCAACAGTGACTCTAGAAACCATCGTTACTGGTCTAGCCAACGGCTGGGCTTCACCGTATTTAGCACAATTAACATCAGCGGAAGCAGAAGTCCCCTTGAAATTGACCGACATCGAAGCATCTTGGGTGGCGTCCCTTTTGAGCCTTGGACGTGTAATCGGGGCGCTTCTCGGTGCTTTTTGTCAAGGTGAGAATACATTAATCATAAGTTTGAAAAGATTTATCGAGATAAATTTTTTTAAATTGATCCAATTCGTCGTTTGAATTCTTTCTATTATATCGTAGCATAAATCAACTATTTCTATTAACATATGTAATATGTATTCATAAGTTATAAATTATAATAGTCAATTAAAATGTAATATATATTTCAACATTCTATAATTTATTTAATATGATGTTATATATAATATGATGTTATATATATAACATATAAATATATAATAATGACTTTCATTAAGCAAATATTTCTCTTCTGTTAATGTAAAACAATTGTATTCTCTCTTTCTCTATTTTTAATTTTAAAAAGTTATTAAGTTATGGAATGTAATAAGAGAGAAAGAAATCCAATTCTTTTTGTATTCATTTCTTTTTATATTGTCCAGTAAATTTTTCTCGGTCTATCAATTGTTTGACTCGAGGCGGTTTGAAAATTTTCTTCCGATTGAAAATGAGCAACAATCCGCGACCTAAGAACAAGTCAACCACGACTCAGCAATAATCGAAAATCCGAAATAGTAAATTTTTATGTCTCAACAATACATAAGAAACGAGATATCAAGAAAAAGCAAAACTAAAAATGTTTGAAGCCAGACACTACCCTCGGACGCATGTCCTTGAACAATTAAAGTCCTTCTTAAAGCTTCCTGTTTTGAAACCATGCAATTATGATCCTAATATTCCCAAAACTTTAGAACTATGAGTAATAGACCTTTATTTTTTTAACGCCTTAGATTTTTACTAGACTCTTGGAATTCTTGAATCCCTTTCCAAATATTTTCCTGAAATATTTGTACCTTCGTTCTATCCTAAAGAAAGCATCTTCCTTTCTCCAATCACATATTCTCTTTGCACACACAGAATGATTTGTCGGCGCAAAGTGTGCATAAATGAAAGTAAACGACGATGTCTCTCGTCTATAAATAGATCGAGCCGCAATTCTGAGTTGTGGTGATCTTGTTCTCAGGATGACATGTCTCTAATACGTGCCACGACACGATCCTTCAGAGTACACCGGGCTAAAGAAGGTGCTGCTGTTATCGGGCTTGCCGTTACTCTGTAGCTGGATCCTCACCATCTGCGCCACGTCGGTCACGTGGCTCTACCTTTCTAGATTCTGCTCCGGAATCGGATCGGGCGTCATGTGGCCCGCGATATCTTTGTATCTCGGCGAGATCGCCAATCCCGCTATTCGAGGCGCCCTGGTAATTTAACTAACCCTATCCTTCTATATGTGAAGCTTTATTATGCGACTTCTTTTTATTTTTTCTCATCCCTTATTTAATCTCAAGATAACTGTCTGGAAATCACTGACATGGTTTAAAAACTTCTTTGAAATCTATCTTTGTTTACAATTACAATTACTTTTAAATTTTTTTTTTAAATCTAATTTTTAATTATTATAGTTTTAGATTACTTTTTTCTCGAAATTTATATAAACGGTTTATTATTTTATTCTTGACAAACCTGGACTCTTTTTCCTTCTTCCATAATAACGCGAATCTTCGGATGATTTCTTAGATTATATTTATTTCTTGGACTCTTTTTTTATAAATTTATGCGATTTTTTAAACCATTCTGTTTTCAAAGAAGTTGTAAAAAATTTGAATTAAAAAACGGATAAAATTAGATAGATGAAATTCAGAACGGATGTGATAAATTATATAATATAATTTCAATTCCTTATTACCGATATATCTCTCAAGTTTGTATTATTAAGGACATTAAAGCATACGGCAGCGCGGTGGAAACGAGGTCAATCACGGTTGCTATTCGATTCGACCGATATCTTCAATATTTAAACTTCGTTATCTTCTCCCAAGACAATTAAAACAGATTACAAGGAGAACGATAGAACCCGATAGATTGTGATTTAAGGCATAATACAAATCATCAGCTATCACTTTCAAAGATTTGAACTGTCGATATTATTTGATGAATAAAGCCCAAAAAATCAATGAGAATAAATCCAGATTGAAAAAACGTTAACTCTAAAATAATAATAAAAATCCGTTTCTATATATATATATATATATACACTGTTTGAAAATTTGTGTACTTTTGAGAAAAAATTTGCTGGTTAAAGTTTTTGTGTTAAGTAATCAACACATTCATATGTAAATTAAACACATGTCTGCTTTGTTAACTGAACCTAACAAATATAAAATGTAAAATTATTAAAATAATTTTAAAAATATGTTAAAGTAACACAATTTGCACGTATTTATTAAATGTGTTAAAATTTACAGAAAAAGAGTGTTGATTTTACTCTATAATAGAAGTAGGGATGACTACGTATTACTTATTACCATTCTTATATGAAAAGAACATTTCTTATATGTTCAAAGAATCATAAAAGTTATGTTAATTGTACAAATAATACATTTCTTTTTTATTGAAATATTAACATGATATTAGTGTTACCATTTAACACATCCATATTATGTTAAATTAACACAAAAATTTGAGTGGACCGTTTGGGACATGTAATTTATGTTAAATTTAACACAAATTTTCCAACTGTGTATATATAGAAACGGATTTTTATATATATATAATAATTAATAATAATTACATCTTTTTAAATTTATTAAACTGCCACATACTATATAAATACTATTAAAGCTAAGTATTAAATCCGTTAAGAGCAATTTTTCAGGTCTGTGAAGTTAGCACCCCAAAACGCGAATTTTTATAAAATGCCAATGGCATTCGTTTATCGACGATTTGTCCACTTTTGTCCACCCAACATTTTCGCTTGTCCACTCCTTCAAAAAATAGTTATGACCAAATTAAAAAATTGGACAAAATTTGACATCAGCACCTCCATGAACATTTTTCATTAATTGCGAAGCGGGATACGATTGTCCACGATTTGTCCAACCAAAATTTTCGTTTGTCCACCCCGCAAAACAGAGTTATAAACAAAATAAAAAAACGAACAATTGTCACTAAGAACAACTTTGACTGCGTATCTTTTAAATTACATACTGGAATCGTTTGTCCACTTATTATTCTCGTTTGTCCACTCATTGTTTTCGTTTGTCAACGATGCCAGTGCTTAATTAGAAGAAAATGCAATCAGAAGTCCTCAGGGCAGTCACTGTCTAATTTTTTATGTTCATTTGTTAATAACTCGATTCCACTGGGTGGACAAACGAGAATAATGAGTGGACAAAAGTGGACAAATCGTGGACAAACGAATACCATTAGCATTTTATAAAAATTCGTGTTTTGGGGTGCTAACTTCACAGATCTCAATTTTTCTCATATTTTATAAAATAATGACACATAATATTATACAAAATATATTAAAAATATATCAAAAATATAAAAAATAATATATTTTATATATATTATTAAAAAACATCCGCGAGAGAGAGAGAGAGAGAGACGAGGGGAGAGAGATACATAAATATATAATATTTTTAGATATTATAAAATAGCATCAATGCATAAAAACACTTACAATTAGAGGTATATGCGTGATAGTAATATTACTATAAAATTCAAAAATTAAATCTTTTAACATTAATCGCTCAACGTAATTATTATTATAATTATAATAATAAGTATTATAATTATAATTATTATAATGATTATAACAGAAGTATTGACTTTTATTCCTCTCTTTTAACTTTTGATCGCTATTTTAATAAAATATTCAATAATCCACTTTGCAAATTTACCGAATAACATGGCGAAAGCTTTGTCATCATAATACGTGGTCACATTTTCAGATATCTTTGAACGTGAACGCAGCATCGATGGGTATGTTCCTGGGCAATACGATGGGCCCTTACATGTCCATGGAGATGTTCGGTTATGTGAGCCTCGTGCCGAATATCCTCTTCATGGTCCTCTTCAGCCTGATACCTGAGTCACCCTATCATTATGCTCTTCACGGCAATATCGACGAGGCCGAGGCATCTCTCAAGTGGTTTCGACGAGAGGCTGACGTCAAGGCCGAAATGCGAGAGCTCCAGGACTTCGTCGATGGCGCTAACACCAGCATTCTAACGAAGCTCAAGGATTTCCTGTTACCAGGTATTTCGAAAGCGAAGTGAATTACTTATAGCGTTTTCCATTGGGAGAACTGGTGCGCACTGAGTGCGCA
>NJRQ01000315.1:0-17544 GCA_003063805.1 Aphaenogaster ashmeadi
TTAAGTATTTAACGATTTGTACCCTCGCGATAGAAATGTAGCCCCGCGACAAGATTTATCAGGCGCGAATTAATCGCTCGTAAAAGTCCGCAAACAATTTCTTTGACTTATGCCGTGCCGCTTGGTACAACACGAATCGCGCGCCGATCCCCGGTCGGACCACACGGCCGATCGTTTTATTGATCTCTGAACCCGCTACATCGCGCGTTAAAACGAGGAGTCGGCGGCGAGACGAATCGACTCTTTCTGGAGCAGGATACGGCGGGGATCACGGTTCGTTGGATTCGGTAGTATCGTTGACGAGATCCATCAGTGGCTAATGAATCGGTCGTAAAAGTCGGGCTCTCTCCGATTCTGCCTCGCGTTACCGCGCCAGGATTCGTTTTAGGGCCCGAATAATGTATGCCGTGCACGTGGGCCCTTCTATCGTCCCGCTGTGCCGCGTTTCTTATTGGCCCGTAATAGCTCCTCGACGATGTCGGCCATGAGCGGCCGAGATACGGGACGAAGCTACCCAATCGGGGCATTCGCGCATGTATTTCCTTTAACGGAGGAAACGAAAGAGAGAGAGAAAGAAAGAGAGAAAGAGAGAGAAATCGGGAACTCGCGTGTTGCGTTATTATTCTAACATGACGTGCGACTAATTGCAAGTTCGAGAGACCCCAATCATATCTGTCGATCATCGGTCGCGGGACATTCGTCGGTGCCCCGCGCAAAACGCCGCGGCATGAGAGATTTTCCCCCCTTCTCTCCCTTCTTGATTTTTCCCTCTTGCACGCTCTTCTTTCGTCTGGTTCTTCGGCTGCCACCCGTTCGTGTGCAAAAACTTTAATCGCGCGCCCCGACCGTAAAGCCCCCCCCCCTCACTCTCTCTCTCTCTCTCTCTCCCGGTCCCCCTTTCTCACCTCCTTCTCCTCCTCGCCCCAACCATCTCCGGCCGCCCTTTACCATCGCCTCTACCAGGCACGTCGCTGATCGTTGCCGGCCGTGGAGCAAGTAAGAACGAAAGCGACCAAAAAATCGCCGGCTGATTGTTTTACGTCCGACCGCAGAGGCAATTCGTGCGCGAGAAGAGGACGGTGACGTTGGCCGGTAGGAAGGATCACCGTCGTCGCGCTCTGTAGGTTCAAGGATTCAGATAATCTCCGGCCTTGGAAACTTACGTCTCCTCTCCTTCTCGGCTGAAGTCGTGAACCACGTCGGTCGGTCATAACTGGCGAAAATAGTCACGCGGTTGTTTGCTCATTAACGTCGGCGGATTTATCATCGACATGCGATTAGAAGGCGGCTTCTGCCTTTCCTGAAATTTACATCTACATGATTGAGAGTCGTCGAACCCGCCAGTCCAAATCGGCGAATCCGAGGAAGCGATAACCGCCGCCGTTCGTCTTTCATAAGACAACTAAGAGAAACTACGTGCAATATTTTTATCGGTTCTGCGAATATACACCCCTCGGCGGTGGGGACGATGGTTTTACGAGCGAATACCGTACTTCAGTCCTCTAAATTTAATTAAGCGAAATAAAGTAAGTAATAAACGCCGCGACTTGTCGTCTCTCGGGACGATGCCTGGAATTCCTATAAATACGTAGATGTGTATTGAACCCGAAGGAACGGATGGATTCTTAGGACTGCATGCGCGCAGCGCGCAAGGATCTCAAGGACGACGGTGCAATTTCCATTTTCCTGCAGCAGCTCCGGTGAGCTCAGCGTAAACCGCGCCGGATAGTTTCTTCCTTAGCCCTCTTTCACGTCCCCGTCCTTTCCCTCGCCCATCTCCCGTTCTCCCTTCGCGAGTCGTTTAGCTGACCGCAAAATTAGCCGCGAGCCGCACGAATGGTCCTTGAGCGTGATAAAATAACATCCTTTTTCGAAGTTGCGCACTGAGACGAAGGAGGTTAGCCGCTATTCCTCGCGGCTGAATCTTATTTGCGCGAAGACGCGATGACGATTACCGACTAGGTGTGCGTCTCACCGACCAAAGGACCTATCCGTCGGCGGTTTCGACTTTTTCCTCGCCTCGATGGTTCCCAGATCTTGCCCCTCGGGGCACTCTCCCTCTCTCTCTATCTCTTTCTCAGAAAATACACGACTGTAGCAATCTCATCCTCCAGCGCCCGCGGCATTTACGCGGTACGACCGATGATAAAGGCAGCGTGCGAGCGCCTTTTCACCGGCCCCGTAGCTTATAATTAACGTTTGGAATTATTTTAACAAATTGGCCGTGCCCGCTATAAATCGTCAATCGTAAAACGCGCCGGAGATCGTAATAACACGACGAAATATCTAAAAGATAAACATCCGTGAGCGTGCGATCATTGCTCTAATTGCTTTAAATTTTTCAACTAAATCGTACGGCGAATCACGCGATACGAAGTCCGTTTCCGGAACTGTTTCGCGAGAATAAAATGCACACACATGCAAAGTGCGTGCGATCCTCGATTATGTATACAACAAGTAGGAACGAGGAGCAACGAACGGTTTCACGTTGTTCAAGAGGTCATGCTCTCGCGGAATCCTTCGGACTTTCGAGGCGCTAACGAAGGTACACCCCTTTGCACTCCCACCCTCGAATACTCGAGCGTTAGGAGCAACAAGAAGAAGGAATCGTTGCTCGTGCTGCTCGTGTTGGCGGACCTTCGTAAATGTAAATTGATCGGAGCAACGTTCATTAATTAGTCGCGAGGTGGTACGGTCATGCCGTGCCTGAAACTTACTCGTGTCCCTCTCCTCGCGCTCGATTTCGCGAGTATGTTTCTGTCCGCATAAAAATGATCGCAGGTCGTTTTGCATCGACACAAAGTTCGAAGCCGAACGAGGTTCAATGCGGTCGATGCACAACGAAAAATGTTAATGATTCAAACAAAGATAATAAAATAAGCTAAAATGTAAAATCTTTACACAAATTATTACAAAAATAGGCACTTCGATGTATCCACAGTTTTTATAGAATCGGTATTCTACGAATATTTCAGCTCTCGACCGTTTGCGCGTCTCGGCTTTAATCGTGCATCTCTCTCGTAAATTAATATCGCCATTGATTGAAAATTCTTACGCGTTGCGCCAAGATGCTTTCCTCCTCTTTCTCCCTTTCCCTCTCTCTCCTTCTTTCTCTCCATGTCTCAGACTCAATTATAAACACCTCGAACGCCTCGTCTCGATACCGAGAGCGATTATTCATTCGCACGAGATATGAATTCGCAAGAGGCACACGCGCACAGAATAATCGCGCGCGCAGAAAATTCACGCAACGCACGCATATTATATCCCGCTCGGAACGCCGCGCGTTTCCTGACCGTGATAATCGACTCATCCTTTTTACCAGGACCCACCTAATTAAGTCACCCGCGGGACATCTGATTTATGCGATCGAGTAATGAACAACGTCGACGATTCCTGATCAGTTTTGCTACAATAGTACTCAATTGCTGTTCCGTCTCTGTTTCTCTATCTTCATTCATATTTGACGATGTTGCACTTCCGCTCGGTACTCTTTCGCATCGCCGCGAGAAGAGAGAATGAACGGGCGAATGTTGCCTGGAATGTTGGCGCGGTGTGTCGGCGCGCGATGAAAAATGCCCGAGAGCGATGCTCCGGATAGAGGCCCACTGAGAAGGCCTCGGATATCGATTCAATAAATGCCCCAATGCTGGCGCGCAAGAATACCCATGCGATAGTGAGCACCAGGGAGTCCTTCTGCGGAGGATGTCAGAGGGGAATAAAGTCTTGTGAGATATGTGGGCCTCGTGGGATTTCGCGAGTACCGAATGCCGACGCTACGCGATATTAATTGGCGACCTGAATGCGATAATAGAAACGAGACGGGCCTGAGCACGTGAAAATCTTTGTTCACGTGCTCTCCGGCCAAGGCCACGGGAATCGATGGTCATCGAGAGCGAGAGAATATCCGACGAAAGGGGCGTCGACGCCTTTAAATTACATCGGCGAGATGAATCGCTAAACGAACTTTCTCCCAGACTTCTCGCCCTTTCCCTTATTCGACGAAATACCACGAGTGCGAGAAACGGAAAACAGTCCGGCGCGAACACCGGTACACGGACATAAATTAAACGACCGAGACGTATACATATGCGAGTCCCCTCGAGCACCCATGGCGCGTCCCTCTTCCTTGCACCTTACGATTAGCCACGGCACATCCACCTTCGACCCGTGAACGGTGTAGGTGGCTGGGGCAACATCGGGATGTGCCTGCCGTGAGGCGGTTTGGAAATCGGGAAATTATGGTGGCACGGTCAGCGCGTTGGGTAACCATGCCTTAAACAATCTCGGCCCAACCTCGCGGGAAGAAAGGGATCATTGGAAGGCTAGGTTGGTTCCAAAAGGACCCAAGTGGAATGCGTTACACTCAAATCGGGCCGATGGTCGCATTAGATCGCCGTTATAGAACGCTCGTCGGTAATCGCTTGATTTAACGCCGCGAAGGCGCGTAAATAAGGATTGCGTATCGCGAGCTACAAGGGATTTTGAATAATCTTCTAAAGCTTGAGCGATATTGAACGTCTGAAGAAGTTGCTCCTCTCGCTTACCTTGCCTCGGATAAAACGGGGATTTTCAATAATTTCAACGACATGTCTGACATTTCATGTGTACATCAGCGTCAAACGCAGATAAAAGATTGTTATTCTTACTTCAATATGGTAATGTAAATTAATATTATTTTTTAACGACATATCAATATGATTACACGATGAAATAGTAAGATTCTATTAAAGCGTTCAATAATATTTCTTTTAGGATACGAGCGCAAAATGATTTATGGGAATTGTTGACATTTATCGTGGCTTATTGCACTTCCTCTTCCAAAGGACCAAACAGAAGAAAAGAATTTAATGCTCGGACACGTTGATTAATCTTTGTAATATTGCGCGGAGCAAACTTGGGTGGCCCAGAAAAGGACGTAGCACTGTCCGAAGTTATAAACAGTCGGCCACGGTCCTTTAACCCTTCCAACTATCAACGAAGTTAATAAAACAACACAGCTCATTCGTCCATTTAAAATACGTTTAAATTACATCCTATGCTTATATCGAATAATCTTACGCGAGAGTTCGTAAAAACCATGATGATAAGAGAGTAGGGTCTAAAATAACTTAATGTGGTAGAGGATGCAACACGTTAAAATAGAAGCAGAATATAGCAGCGCGACACGAACATTTGTGAGAGAGGTCAAAGTACATTTTTATGTCTCATCGTTTGTGATAATAATTAAATCTTTGTTGACCCTTGACGTAAGACAGAATGTACCGAGTTATGTGCCGCATCGTCGCCTAACGAACGCGCGGCGTAGCTTGGCAGAAAGTGCGCTGCGGCAATTATTGGTTCATCGCGGCAATTATTGCTGGTTATTTATGTGCGGGCGCGTACGGGCCGAGGACCTCCTGGCAGCAAGGACGAGATCGATTAAATTCAAGGAAGATAATACGAAGCTCTTCTGCCGCGGCGCGCCGCGCCGGTATCGGTGCGGTCAAGTCGTAATTCAATGTCTCACAGTTACGCTGGCATAGACAGAGAACGTTGAATCCTAGCGGATTACTGTGACAAGAACAAGACACGATGATACACGAAGCGAGCATTACGGAGGTAATTAATATGCCGTTAATGCAACAGGACAACGTCGCACTTAATTTTCTTCCGCGTTCATCTAGCGCCTGGAAACAGCAATGACGAAGATATCTGCGCGAATCATGCCGCAGATATAATGTAGCGTATTAAAGAAAACCTGAAGTGACCATGCGATACGAGCGGGAAGTTTTACTTATACCCCACGGGATGCGTCCATTTGCGTGACGTAAAATGTGGCATAAAGATTTTATTGTAATTGTCCTTTTACGGGGTCGCCTTTATAAATTGTGAATTTTAATCGCCTCTCTTATGGGAATCATCCTTACAGATTAGATCGGCTAGTTTATAATGACTCTATATTTAACGCTGGACATTCCGGGGCCGAGAAAATCCCCGTAATAGCGGACTTTACGACGGCGATAACGTGCACGGGCGCGTGGAACGATCGCCGTCCGGACGAGACCGCCTCGCGATTTCGCGAGAGAGCTCGCCGCACCTCGGCGATCCCTTTTTCATTCCCGAGAGACCCTCGAGATCCCGTACGCATACACGAAATTCATCCCGAGGGGCAGAGAGGAACGGTCGAGCGAGCGGCGCGGCGTGCGATGACCGAGCTCGGTAATTAACTCCCGAACGATCGCGTTAAAGCGTGAAAGTATAAAGGACTATCTCCCTCTCTCTCTTTCTCTCTCTCTCTCTCTCTCTCTCTCTCTCTCTCTCTCTCTCTCTTCCTCCTACTGTCCCTCTCTCTCCTTCTTTCTCTCGTGGGGAACAAGGTGTTCTCGCCTCCTCTCGCGCTCCATCGAACGCTCGTAATCTCGAAACGAGGGCTTTTTTCATTCGGCCGGAGATAACGAGCGTGATTCAATCTCGGGTTGTCCCTTGACGCGCATTAGCCTGGGAGCCGGGTCAAAGTTTCGCGAGGAGAGGGCAAGTTTTTCGATCCCGCTCAATCTCATTCGGTGGGAGGTCGGTGCGAGCGAACGAGTGAGCAAACGGACGGATTTACCGCCAATGCTGGAATAACTACACGGAAAGAACGGTTTTGCTGAAATATTAAAAAATTTGGCCAGATACAGATCTGAAAATAATTTTATTGGACCATCAAAATAATTATGTAAGACGCCCAAAATAGTTGCTAGAATATCAAAACTTTATGCAGCATTATCACCATGCCTGAGTGTCCTGTATAGTTACTTTTGATAGTCTAACAAAATTATTTTCAGATCTGTATCTGGCCAAATTTTTAGATACTTCAGCAAAACCGTTCTTTCCGTGTATGCTTCCTGAATCGTAAATTGGGGATGTACGATCAGGCGTGGTCTATGCGCGAATTGAACACGGTTTGATCGTGTAATTCCAGCCGGTAAACCATATAGCTATCGTACATCTCGGACCGTGCGTGTCCTCACGAGATATTATTGGCGAGATAGGCAGTAAACCTCCCGAATTTATTGCCTTATTAATGAGCGCCGGCGATATCGCCTCTCCTTTTACCATCGCGGGAAGCCGAACGGCAGAGCTGACTAGAGAGAGATTTCGCGTTACGTTGATAAATTCACGGCCTCTAGATAATGGCCCGATGCAATTGTCATTTTTCTCGACTGATTAATGGGCGGCAAACGATCCGGCCAAAGATCGCGGACCCGAATCCTATCGCGCGACTCAAAGTCGACGACCGAATGTAAATTGCGATATCGTAGATCGGCGCCCGCTTGACGTGACACGGCAGAAGACTCGTTTTTAACTTTGATCATGAGTCCACATTGTAGTCGCCAATACATTATCTCGCTGCCACTCGTCTTTTGACTCTCCTCTCTTAATCCATCATTCAACTTTTATCTAAGAATTACATATGTACATAATGGCTTGATACCCGTGCTTCGCTACGGTATTTAGCTACTTTAAATTCATTTTGACTCCAATAAACTTTCCTTTAATTGCAATGAACAATTTAAATTTAGCACAACTACCCCATGTCAGGCAATACCCTGTAATTATTTACACGGAAAGAATGGTTTTGCTAAAATACCTAAAACTTTGGCCAGATACAAATCTGAAAATAATTTTGTTGGACCATCAAAATAATTATGTAGAAAGCCCAAAATAGTTACTAGAATATCATAATGTTTTGCAGCATTGTCATCATATTTGAGCATCTTACATAGTTACTTTTGATAGTCTAACAAAATTATTTTCAGATCTGTACCTAGCCAAATTTTTAGATACTTCAGCAAAACCCTTCTTTCCGTGTATAATTCACCCCCGAATCTAGATTTGCCCCTTTAGGGGTTGATTAGGGCAAAATCCTGCATTAAGTTTTTAAGCATATGTATGGGTAACCTTTGCAAGCAAAAACCAAATCGATATCTCATCGAGCCTAAGAGATATTGAAGAATCCGTGAAAACACATTTTACTCCTTTTCACCCCCTTAGGGGTCGAATTTCTAAAAATCCCTTCTTAGTGGGTGCTTACGTAACGGAAAGAATATACTCCCCAAATTTCGTCTTTCTAGGTTTAGGGGTTTGGGCTGGGCGTTGATGAGTCATATAGATATACATGATTTTACGAATTCTTACGTATATGAATCAGATCTTAACAAAAGCGACGCAATAATATTTTCATTAAAAAAAATAATAAAAGTCATTATAAATATTTAGAAAAAAACAGTCGTACGTTCGTTTCCGTTCTTTTCACTGCGAAACGTATCGTCTCGTTGATCCGCAGGTCATCCTCGATCACTCCACTTGACCTTAGACATCATCGTCGGAGAGATCGATACGCAGGTCGCCGCGTGCTCAAAAGTACGTCGTGCGAGATGAAAACCACGACGAATCGTAATGAAAGGAGGCCTGCTGCCCCGCGGCCAGCGGCAGAAGTGTTGCGTTACGAAGTGCAGCCGGTTACCAATTGGCTCTCCCGCACAGGGCGGAGAGCCGTTGCGCTACACCGACCGGCAACGCACCTCCGCGCACTTCCACACTTTCTAGCCCCGTCTCTCAGCCGTGTTTATATTACCGTCGTATATGCGATACACGCTCGCACAACGCGCGATTACATTTCACTTCTCGATAACGCGACAGGCCGCTGTGTGGGAACTATTAAAACAAATGTGACCCTCTGGAGACGCGGGCCGGACCGCGTTATCGTTCTTCTCGCTCATTCTCGCCACCGCGAATGAAATGAGATGGCGATCTTTATTGGCCCTCGCGTGAAATTTCGCACATTAGCACTTAAAAAAAGAGGAAATGATTTAACTTTTGTACGATCGGAAGTTTAGACGCGGGAAGCAACGCGCGATCTTCATGGGCGGTGTGTAAAAATTCTTTTCGCAGCTTCATTTTACCTATCGCTCTTATTGAATTCCTTCACTCGCAAATCAGATCTTTATCGATCTTCTCTCCCAAGTATAATTTAACGGCCGTATACGCTTGTACGCCGATAGGGAGTACGTACGGCGCGTATTTGCACGACTCAGAACCGTAAAACCGTGGTACGTGAGGCTGGCGCGCACAATAATGATATGCGTGAGGCGAGCGCGTTCAATAAGCGGAAATCGATTTGACTGCTCTGTCGTATGTCGATGCGCATTAACCCGTTCGAGGGTGTTGGTAATGCGCGCGGCGGCGTGTACGTACGGGCGAACCGATTATCGTCAAATGAACTGTTTGCAAAAAAAAAGAGAAGAAAAAAAAGGCATTCCACGCGACGGTCGGAGGCTACCGTGCAACGAACGTTGAGAAGCAATTGAAATTATAACAAAGAACAATATTAATCGAGGGGTACGTGTATCCACACAACTCGTACCTTACCCGATAGATCCCCCGTTATCTGACACCCGGAGGGATGGGGGTTGACCGACGCCACGTGACCCACGCGAAAGACCCGAGGGGCCGCGCCCCGAGCGAGGGGGGTATTTTCGACGGGGGTACGAGGAGTTTTCGGATCCCTTCCTCGTGAGAAATGTCGCGGGCAGATACCGTACTCCCGGGTTTACCTCGGATATACACCGCCCTTTAACGTCAAGCAGAAGTTGCCGCTCGGCCCGTAATTGCGGTGCCGTAACCGATAATTGCCGGCAGAAATACTTCATTAATACGTAGGTATAGAAAGGATAATCGGCCGCGATAGTACGGCCGGACTTATAAATTTGCACACTGTACTCGCGGCACCTGTTATTAAATCCTGTCGGTAAGCGGCTGACACGCTCGCTGTTGGGCCGACAGGAAATCAGGCGGTACCCCGGCCCTCTCCCCTCCGCCCCTCCTTCCCTCCGCGTCCCCCGGAGCGCACGCATGAATAAGTCAGGCGTATAACCGGTAATAACATGCGTAATTGGCGGTTTTTGTTTGTCGTCGAATTTCGACGCCACCCGCCGCCGTGACGCCGCTCTTTGTACAATGTGCAACGCGTGCAGACGTGCCGTAACTTGGAGAACGTGTTTGTTCTATAGTGGCCCAAGGTCGTCACGCCATGTACATAGTTAGTATTACGTTAATGTATCCTCTAATCATGAGTTTCTCAACTATCAGCAGACAGATTGAGTGAGGGTTTCGGCACCGTTTGGCGCCTAATTGATAGGCGCGGTTCGACATTTAAGCTCGATATTCATGGAATTCTCTGCTCGCGGTGCAGGAATGCAACCGCGATAAGAGCGCGACAACGCAAACTCGTTCGTATAGGACAGATTCGTGCTCACGGCCAGTTCCCCGG
The DNA here is from genome assembly GCA_003063805.1 of Aphaenogaster ashmeadi. Lineage (NCBI taxonomy): Eukaryota > Metazoa > Arthropoda > Insecta > Hymenoptera > Formicidae > Aphaenogaster > Aphaenogaster ashmeadi. The sequence continues at coordinate 10,298 of NJRQ01000315.1, forward strand.
CGATATTCCACCGACGAGAGAATCCCGGCGCGCGGTTGAGCGCGTTAAAATATTATTGAATTGGAACAACGGTGCCGGTCGCGCAAACTAGGAGATCTTATGCGGCTATCAAGTTAGTAACTGGACTTTCAGAGTGCCCCGTCGTCACGTTCTAAGTCTAATATTCGCGTCGGTGCCTATCGTCGCGATCTACCGGCGCGACCGGTATCGATAGACGGAAACGACCGTGAAACCGGCGCGGGAGGAGAAGGTGGCAACGATCCCGGAACGGTGTGAGAGAAGGAGAGGAAAATACGGGTACGCCGGATAAACGGAGAAGAGCGGAGAAACGGAGAGAATCTCGAGACGCGAGAGGGATGCCGAGGAAGGAGGCGGAATTCACGGCGCAGGGTTTATGGTGGAGGCGAACAAAGCGGGTGGCGGTAACACGGCCCGCACGCAGAAGTTCTCGTGTTCGTATGTCCGCGGGTAAGCGCGAGTGACACTAATTAATGAAATAATGGCACCGGGATGTGCCCGGACCCGGGCTCGCGTAGAGGAAGGTGTCGAACGCGTCGCGGCTGGGCGTAGGCGGTTATTTACGCTCATTTGTTCTGCGCGCTTTCGTTTGTTTGCGCGTGTGTGTGTGTGTGTGTGTGTGTGTGTGTGTGTGTGTGTGTGTGTGTCGCACTCTCTTTCTTTTTCTCTTATGGCAAGAAGCCTTTCAGTTTTTCGAACTGAACTTTCAGAGCTTGGAAACAGGAGGAGATGCTCGCGATTATCTTACCATGGATAATATACGCATATAGCAAAGAGAATCCAAAAAGAATTCTTTTGGAATCCCCGAATTATGAGATGAATTCCTTTTTCATCCCATTTCTAAAAGCACTCTTAAGAGTTCAAAAAGAATTCACTTTTATGTCACCAATTCTGGGCTCTTTTTCAGATACAAAAGGAATTCTTTTTATACTCCATAAGAATACTATTGAAAAGGAATTCTTTTTGAGTTCACAACGACCACCTGTGTTATCTGGGTACAGTACTGGACAAAAAGTATTGGCACATTGGTGCGGTTGCTACATATAAAATAGTAAATATTTTCAAGAAAATAGCAGCAAACCGTTTATCTTTTAAAAAATTTTTATTTTATGCTTTAATAGTACATTATATAAATTGACATAAATCAACGTAGTCAAAGGAAAATTAACAACCTTTTTTGAGAGCTTCTATCTTTGAAGAAAAATATTGGCACATTTAACTGTAATAATGAAGAAAGGCTACATAAAAAAGCAACGTATTTATATATATATTTATAAATTTTTATCAAATTATATCTTCACGTTATCGTCTCATATGTATATCTAGGATAGTATATAATTCATTTGAACATCGTAAGCTTATACATTCCAAGCTGCGAATGTTAAAATCTACGAATTCAGCTATGGAAATGTATTAGTACGACACTTTCTCACGCTCAATAAAATCGTCTATGTGAACAACAATATTTCCGTTCTCCGTCGCCCTATCACGCACCCATGGTAAGCTCATCCGTGCCATGCATCACCGCGCCTGCCAACGGTGCACCGCCGTTGAACCGCCGAACTTCGTAAATTCGAGCTGGCCGGTGCTGTCCGCAACACGACAGAACGACGAATTTATCTGAGCTCTGCGGGGCCGTGGCACGAGGTAGATACATCCACCTTCTTCCTCTCGTTTCTCTCTCTCTCTCTCTCGCTATCGCACGTGGTACTCCGTAATCGGATACTTTCCGACTCGCGTCCAAGCCGATCGCGGTAATTAATGGCGCAGAATCTGTCTTTTGTATCTCTCTCTCTAATTTCTCTTTTTTTTTCGTCGAAACGAGAGACACGGAAAGAAGCGTGAAATATTTGAACAAGACGTAGGAGAAAAAGCGACGTGGCGACGAGACGACATTTTTGTCGCCCATTTTGAGAAAACCCGACGTGGTAGAATTCGTCGAATTTAATAGATCGGATCGACGCGACAGGGACGTGGAATTCTCTCCGGGAACGGAACTTATCGCGATCGTAATTGCCGCACTGGTCGCGGGCATTTCGTCGGCGCGCCATATAAGTGAGACGTCATAAATCGGTCGACGAAATAGATTGCGGCCTCTCGCGCGCGCGGTGGCTCGCTCGGCCGCCAACGCCATATATCCGATTCCATATAAATATCTCTCGGGGCGGTGCTAATTTAGTTGGCAATCTCCGCGTAATTTATCTCGCCTTCTCGCTCTCGCCGCGCCTCCGATCGGCGCGGGCGTCGACGGGGGGTTGACGCGGAAAATCGTCCGTGCTATCGCGCAATAGTCACGTCGCTCACTGTTATAACGATCTCCGTTGTTCGCCCGTACGACGCGTCCGCTATTAAGGCGCTCCCGCGATTCCGATTCCCTCCCCCGGCGAAACGCGTTAGACGCGTTATTCCACGACTAACGGTATAGCGTTACCGTAACATTAATTTCAGCGGAGATACCAAATCGACGATTTCTGTCCGGCATGCCGGTCGGAACGCGCGCGGTACACGATCTCGCCGCTTTAATGAGATAGGCGGGTAATCGGGCGATATAAAGGATAAGGCGGTAATAAGTTCTGTCAGTTAATTCCTTTGGATTTACAAATATGCGTTAAGCCGATCTGCATGTTCCGCGTAACGAATCGTCTGATGGTGTCCAGACATCATGTAGTTGTGGACCATGATCATTAATGGGTGTTTCGATTAATTAGTGTTCTCATTTGACGTCGTGTCAGGCTAATTGACAAAATTTATCGCGCACGACTGCTGCAATCGATCTTTTCCTCTTCCTATTCGTGGCATCGGTCCCTATTTTTCAAGCGCTCATCGTACCCTCCCCGTAATCTTTGTAAAGCCTTGTGTGTCCACGATGCTAGAATTTGGTCCAAGTTCTCGGACCGAGAAATTTGTAGCCAATCAATTTGCAGCTCTTACGGAAAAGCGGCAATTTTATTGGCTATACGTTTCTCGGACCGAGAACTTGGACCAAGTTCTAGCATCGTGGACACAAGGCTTTATACCCAAAACGCTTCTTTCCTCGGTACTCTCCACGCGGGAAATAAAACGTTGACAGCACCTGCGCGTTCCGCGAGTCTACGAACGCCGGAAGGCGTTTAAATCACCGACTGTTGAAGCTACGGAAAGGCTTTCCCACAGAAGCAATCGCGCGTATCTCATCGCGCCGAGCTCAAAGCCCCGAGGAATACGACGAATTTAGCGGCGATCGCGGTAACTCCTCCGTTTCAGCGAAGAGCAAGATTTCCGCGGTGGAGGCAAGCGGGAGATATATCCGCGGTCGCCTCGTGAGTTCTATCGTACTGTCTTTTCCCGAGCCTCTCCACCGATCGTCCCTTTCAGTCGATGGTCCCGCGCAAACGTACGGACGCAGATAGTCGCGTTCGGCCCGTTCAGCTTGAACGGAGGGAAGAGGACGTGAAGCGACCAGCGGCGCGTTTGACTCGAGTCGCGCCGCATCATAAACTGTCCGCCGTGGTTCCCTAACTCTCTCTTTCTCTTCAGTTGTCTCTCCGGCATCCTCCGCATCTAAGTATGCGGATACACGGAAAGAACTGTTTTGCTGAAGTATCTAAAAATTTAGCCAGATACAGATCTGAAAATAATTATGTTGGGCCATCCAAAATAATTATGTAGGACGCTCAACCATGATGACAATGCTGCAAAAAGTTTTGACATCCTAGCAAACAGCTTGAGCGTCCTACATAATTATTTTGGATGGTCCAATGTAACTATTTTCTGTATCTAACTGATCTGTATCTAACTAAATTTTTAGATAATCAAATAATATATAAATAATTGACTCTCGATAAGGTCAAATAACAAAACATAAAACGGCAATTAAGAGTCAAGCGCTGGCGACAGTGCGCAATAAATAAAATATAATGTTCTTTAATAAAAAATCATGATATAACAATAAAACACGATGTTCTTTAATAAAAAATCATGATGTAACAATAAAACCGGACGTTTCGACTCATTTTCGAGTCTTTATCAACGGACAATATATTAAAAAACCTCTCAAAAGAATTCACGTGGTGGAGATCATGATGTCAAATATGTCGTTCACAAACGGTTACAAGGTCGAGTGGAAAAGGATCCATCCAAAGCCTGAAAAGAAGACGACAAAGTCCCACTTTCGTTAAAAATTGAAAAGTATAATACAGCCATGTCAAAAAGAACGAAAAGTCACTCACCACGAGAACACAAATGAGGCACAAGAATAAATAATACATAGCAGATTTAAATTTTTAGATACTTTAGCAAAACCATTCTTTCCGTGTAGGCGTACATACACGTACACGAAAAGAATGGTTCTGTTGAAATATTAAAAAATTTGGCCAGATATAGATTTTAAAATAATTTTGTTCGGTCATCAAAATAATTATGAAGGACGCCCAAAATAATTGCTAGGGTATCAAAACTTTTTGCAGCATTATCATCATGTTTGAGTGTTCTACATAGTTACTTAATGATCTAACAAAATTTTCAGACCTGTATTCAAACCTGGCCAAATTTTTAGATATTTCAGCAAAACCGTTCTTTCCGTGTAGATCCGTCCGCTCACTCGCGGGTCTAGGACCGTCCGATACTATCAGCAGCGATTTCTCCGCTCGCTCTCCTCGTCCGATAAATAGTCCCCAAGGCAGGAAAGTCGTCGCACCCGTTGCCGTTGCGGAGAGAACGCTCCCGGATGCACGCGCGGTGCACCCGCATACCTGGCGATGAGCGAACGAAGGGCGCGAGAGTTAGCCCGCGGACGAGCGGGATTCTTTCGGATACAGCTCTATCTTGAGGACGTGTCACGCACAAGGTGATAACGAGTATTACGCGGGCATGCACAGGTCCCAGGACCGTCTACGAGCCACGTTGACGTGAGATACTGCTCGCGAGAAAAATGGCTGTGATTTCTTTTATGAAATATACGAATGTATATACGTGTTAGGAAATATCGACTTATGTAAATGGAATCTTGAATATGCAAATGATAATGGCAAGCGACGATACGTTCCGCATAACAAATCGTGAACATGTAAGGAACTGACAAAAAAACACTTGTCGATTATCGCTCGATAGCGGAATGTATATCCGATGTACGTGAATTCGCATATACCTTATTAGGCGTTTATCTAGAATTAATTTTAGACGAGGAGGAGATGCCTCTCGCTGATAGGTCAACGGCAAAGGAATTGTGCTCAACATGAAGATGTAAAATAAGCAGTGATATGTAGAGAAAAAAAATATTCTGAACACAATTAATTTCCTCGTTGAACCTGTTGGTTTACTTTCGTGATATATACGCGAAGCTACTTTTTTCTTGAAGTGAAAAATATGCGCCGGGTACAGGATGCGAATAATTAAATGATAATTATCGCGGTAATTCTTTCGCTGTTATGAATGGTTCCTCGGCGAATTCGACGATCGCCAGTGATTTCTTTCTCATCATGTGCGATCCCGGTGGCCACTTAATATTCGCGCCTTTCTTTATTATTAAATTTATGCCTCTGTACCTTTCTCACATAAACCGTTAATATTTGCGTCATTAGGGCTCTAATATCCAATTATCTTAGATACTTTATGCCTGCCTACGATTTCTGTATTTGCACCATGTTGAAAATGAAGATATATTGATGAGAGTATATCTCAGCTTATTATGAACAACCAGCAAAAGTAAATTGGAAATGCAGTATGCGGAAATTGGACGTGTAATTTGCTTGGCACGTTACTTATCTACTTTAACGTATGGTACAATAGGAATGTAGGCAAAATGTGCCGTCGATATAAACGCGAACACAAAAACGCAAACGACTTTTATCGCTGGCAAATTAGGACAATGTTCAAAATGGCATGACGAAATAAAGCGGAAATCGGGCCCAGAAATTAACGAATGGCGTGCACGCATCGGACAACGGATCCAAGACCACCAATCTCCGTAGTACGCGTCCGTTCATTAGCGTTCCCGCTGTTTCCGACAATTTCGCGCTAACGACGCCTTTTTGCGAATACCGCTGAAATCGTCGCGTGACACGACCGTGACTTCCTCGTGCGTCTAATGCTCGCCTTCAATCGCGTTCCGTCCGGTTGTCACGTAATTCCACGTAGGAAATTAGGCTTGGTCGGACGCTCTCATTAAGGCGCTCCGGAGCTCGCGGAGATTACAATGCTACATCGAGGTTCGAAGCAAAGCCTGAATCGTGGTCGATGCGGTTATAAAGTGCCTCTCCTCTCCTTCGATTGCTAAAACGACTCGATCGCGACTCGATCCAGCCGCAAATAATTTTTCCGTTCGTTTCGTTTTTCCCTTTGTCCAAGATTCTCCAATAATCCCTTTCTCTCTCCATCTCCCCGGCGCTCCACTCGCGAAGCCACTCGCGGAGACCGGTGCTGCGAGGGCACCGGCACTAATTAACGTTGACAGTAATTAGCATAAATACCAGCGCTCCCATGCCGAGAGCTGCCCCGAAGCCCGGCGCACGACGGGATCGGCTGGAATCGCGACTCCGCCTTATCTCGCGATTCCGCGCTAATCGCTCGCTCGTTTCTACTATTCCTCCTCGCGCCGCGCCTCCATCCGGCGAGTAACTTACCCCACCGTATGTCCCCCGTGTACAGCCCCCTTGTCCGGTATTGGCGACTTACCTGTAAAACAGAAGAAACGATGCGATTAATGGAAAATCGTTCGAAAAACGGAAAGTAAAGGAGATTAAAGCATCGCTTCGCGAGCCGGTTTAATGAAGACGGCTTAATGATCGCGCGCCGATCGTTGCTCGCATCCTCGCCGTCGTCAACGATTTCTCCGCGGGACGCGGAAATATTACGCGCCGATCATACCGATACTTTCCGCAGTGTTATCTCCGTCGTACGACGTCGTGAAACGATCAACCGGAAAATAAAAGGAAACGAGAGGAAACGTCGTTCCAGGATTGGGACAGAGAGAAGGCAATCGGGTAATAAATACGATTCGATACGACGGGCGCTGAAAGCTCTTAGCGCGGCTGTTAGGCGACTACCGTCTCTATCGAGTAATCACACATGCGCGAGCATTCCCTGCTTTCCGTGTTATCGCAGATTGGAGAACATCGCGGTAAATTTCTTGGTAGCCTTGCAAAAAATCTTGATACGCTACTCTTGAAATGCAGTTTCCGTTATATATCCCGACTAGAAATTTATCCAGTGGTCCTAGTCAGGTTGACTTTATTTCGTTATCAGGTCCTGTT
>NJRQ01000315.1:18579-106853 GCA_003063805.1 Aphaenogaster ashmeadi
ATCAACCAAGCTAGGTCCTTATAACATATGAGGTAAACCTGACAACAAATTCTAGATATGCAAAATATTATTTGTCGTTATTAGACACTTTTCCAATTTAGATCTATCTATTGCGACTCGCTCTGATTTATAAAGCATTTTCGAGATTTAATAAGTTCGATACGATGGTCTCTTTCAGATGGTCCTTCCGAGAAGTACAAAATATCATTTGAATTCGGCGTGCAGCGTTCTCAGGATCTGGCAGAGTATAAGCCGCGATCCCTGTACGGTGTACAACCGCAAAATCAATTTCCGCGAGAGTGGCGCGAGGAATGGGCGGGGTCCGAAAAAGGGGGAAGAGGGGGCCCAGTAGGGCCCGTGGGTGCAGGAGGTCCCGTTTCGCTGCCACGGGATTCGAATACGCGGCGAATTAAACCGGCGGGCAATCAAACTTTTCAATATCCCTGCTCATGTCGCATATACGCCATAAAACGCCCGCTGCGCCGCCGACCTGCTCACCTCCCGGTGTTCCTTTTTTCCGTTCGTCTGTCTCTTTCTCTCACCCCGTCGTCCTGTCGCCCTGTCACCGAACGCCTCAGCCCGCGTCAGATGTTTAATATGCGCGCGCGTGTACGCGTGTAGACGCCTTTGTATTCACGTATTTGCGTGAGTCGCCGGTGTGGCTTGGAGGGTTGGAGGACCGCAGGGAAAGGGTCGCGCGCATGCCCTCCTCTGAATTTAATTCAATTTAACATCATCGACGTCCAATGTCGCGCGATTTGACCCCTCGATAATCGCGGCCGGCGACTCCGCCGTGTTACCGGACGGGAGATGTTTTCGTTGGGGAGAATTGATGGGAACGGAATAATGCCGGAGGCTAATAGTTACCACCGTACCGACGACGCGATACGATTATAAGCAATATGAGAGCAAGGAACGGGTCCATTTCTTTTATCTTGGCACGCCATTTTTCCATTTCATTCTATTTCTTTTTTAGATAATTTGTCCGAGCCGATCGTCGAAAGCGAACAGTATAAAACTCGGACCAGCTCGAGCCAGCGACAGCAGCAACCGGGAGCAGCAACGACGAAGTTGGAACGTCGGATATCCCAATGTACGAGACCGTCCACGGAGCGGCTCTAACACGGCTCATTAGCCTACAGCGTCGCTAATGAAAGCTCGTTACCCGGATGCATGCACGCCGAGGGAGAGGACGGGGTCAGACCTCGGTGCAATGGGGGAGGAGGGGAGAGGAAGAGGGCGAGGAACGAAGGACACGATAGGGCGCAGCTGATGGGGGAAGCGCCCGATGTATTTTGCGCCCGGTGACTTAGTATTCTCAGGCCGCCCCCGCGAGTACCATCGCCAGTTAACCGCTGACGGCGTGCATGTATGTATATACACTGTAGTTGCGCGCCGTTCAATGGTGAAAGATGGAGGGAAAAGAGGGAGAGAATCTTATCTGGAACCGCGGATCTAAGTTGATTGGGTGTGAGGTACAAGGCACTCTCTCGCGCCCTACGTCGAAGAGCCGAACAAGACCGAGAACGTCGTAACCTTCGACCAGGCCTCCTCCTCTTCTTCTTTTTCTCTTCCCCCGCCTCTTCTTCTTTTCTTCTTATTCCTCTCCCCGCCTCGTATCCTCCTTCTCGCGGTCGGCGCGCCGATCCCGCTCGACCGTTGCCGGTTCAATGCCGAGGATTCGCTTATTGTTTCGTGCACGAGATCCCGTATCTGGTAAATACGAGCGTTCGCCGGACATGCCAAATGAACTCACGAGATGGTTTACGACGGCGTTATGATGCGATCCGCGCCGAAGGGAGTCGCGGCTTGCTTGCACATAACTGGGACTCTTCCGACACGCGTAACGCGTTTATTCCACTTGATACTAATTGGGAAATCAAGTTGTAATTACTATTTCTCGTGTCGACAAATTCCCGCAAATTTGCATTAATGTAAATTAACGTAGAAAAATCAAAATCAGAGAAGTATTCGACACGATTTTTTTCTATTAGATCAATTAAGCTTAAATTCAGGACACCGTGGGACACAAAATTTCCAACACGCTTATTTACTTACAACCGCAAGAAAGATAGATGACAATGTACAAGACAGAAGCGCATTGCTGAAAAGGATATCGCCGGCGGTGTAACATGGCGGAGCGGTCTTGTAAAAGATTCGTGACCCCCTAACGCGGATCCCTCGGGATAAAAGACGCCGATCCTGGAAATGGAGAGGGTGGCCGCGAATGGCTCTTTGCACCTTCGCCGCTTTATAACCGCTAAGTGTACCCAAATCCCATTCCGCGCCATAAAATCCTTAGAGGCCGGCGTGATCCGCTCGACGGGAGGCGGAATATCCACGTAGGTCCTACATCGACATCAATCTGTGCGTGTGTGTATGTGTGGGTGTGTTTGTATATGTTTGAGCCGTTGATCATTTACGACATTTCTGTTACGCTTGTCGTGCTACTACCGTGAATTCAGAAAATTAGGCGACTCGCAAGCTACGATTTATGTTCGACCAGGTGGCTGGTAGCCCGAACTTGAACTGGCGCGATATTTCGCTATGTCTAATCAATACACTAATGGTTTTTTTATTAACTATCTATAAGATGTACTAATATAGAAAATCCTACAAATAGAGAAAAATAAGACGTAGAGCACGCGGTGGTTGGTGACAAGGTGATCGGGATGAAAGGAGGAAATGCCGTTAAATGGAGACGGAGAGCGAGAAAGAGAGTTAGAGAGGGAAAGAAAAAGAGAAGAGTACGGACGAAGAAAACTACGTGGGTCCGCGATATAGCCGAGCCACGGCGTCCAACATTATTAGCCCGGCGGATCGCGCGGCTTCCACGGCGTATCCCGGCTCCTACCGTATTATTACGCGTAAAATGGCTCATTATTATCATTATTATTTTATATTTCCTCCGGAGCCCCGAAACCACCGAAAAGCAAAAAGCCCGCGAAATTAATATAAATAAAAGCTCTGGACACAGGACGTACCGGCAAGAGATACCCGAAGATGGAAAGAGCGAACGGGGGGTGGAGGAAGGAGGCAGCCGACAGGGAGCGAAGGATGGAGGGAGAGAAGGAAGACACATATATCGGAAAAGAGGGACCAAGGGAGAGAAGGGGAGGGACGGAGGTAGAACGGAGGCCGAAGTTGTTGGCTGCATCGTCGCCGGGTTAGGGATATATAGCTGGCCAGGATGAGGGGGAGAGTCAGGACCAAGACGGCGGCGAGGAAGCGGGACGCGGGACGACCGATATTAACAATAATTATTGGTTCGAGCCTCTCTCCGTCCGTGATCTTTCGAATCTCAAGATCACAAGTGAGATCAATTATGTCCGTCTGATTAGCCCGGGCCCCCGATCGGTATACAGACGCGAGTATTATGCGGACCGGGGGCCTCTTCGATCGCACGTGTGTGCGTCCTTACCCTGCCGGCCCCTTCCTGTCCATCCTCCCTCCGCTACCCCCTTCGCCATCAGTGTCCCGCGGTCAAGTCGTACTTCTGGCCGCCCCCTTGCCACCCTCTCGCCCTACCCTTATTCTCGTCCTATCGAATTATAAGCAGCGCGCCCGCGCACGCTCGTATCAACGTTATTATGTGGAGCACCGCGCCGTTTATGAGACGCCCCTCAAGTCGTTCTCCATTTTCGGTGTTGATCGTGGGTAAATTCTTTCATAAAAATAAGAAGGCCGATCATATTATCCGTACCTCCGCGGCTATCGACCCGACCAAAAATTGCGTCGTTTGGGCGTCTATAGCACCGGACCCCTGTTTCCCCCCCCCCCCGCCATCTTTCTTCTTCGCGTTGTAGTCCTTTCACACGAAGGGAACATTTTCGCGTGTATGATGGTATACGAGCATACACCGACGAGTATTTTATTTTGTCACGCAAAACGCCTACCTACTGCTCATTACAACCGATATCGCTGATGGATCGAACGGAAAGAACGTCGGAAAGGTTGGACTCGTCTACGCAACGCGAACCAAATGAATACCACACGGAATACCAATCTTAAATGTCTGAAAGTTCTTTCGCCATAAAGCAGGCAGCGCATAATGCATACCCTTTTGGTGTTATAACGACTTGATTACTATGCGGTAGTAGCGAGAACTCGCGCTGCCGATATTCACTTTTCCTCTCTCGAGACAGGTCTACGTAATTCTCGCAATTTCGTGTATAAATGTTGACGTCTCGTCAGATTCATGTAAATCAACTCTGTCTTCCGGTCAAGTAAAGCGAAGGTAGCACAGTTATTTCCAATGTTATGAAAGATAAAATAGCACAAAATGATATGTATTAGCAAATAACTGTACAACAGATTGTGCGCGCTGGCGAAATGAGAGAATTATAACCTTTTATCGTTAATTTACTGAATATGAAATAGTAATGGGAGATGCACATGTCACCTGTCACACCGGCCAGACTTTACTTCGAGTGTTGCAAACTCAGGGTGGTAAACGACACCGCACGCGGACCGCCACGGTCGTAAATCAATACGGTGTACTCGCTCATAACGAACAATGGGACACGGAGTCCGATTCAGCGATCACGCATCGGCCGACGACGGCGGCGACGACGACGACGGCGACGACGAGGTCACTGGCCTACGTGGAACTTTCCGCGGACGGACCAACGAGGACGATCACCTGGCTAGAGCCTAGTCTCGAGTTCCACTCGGTTGTAAGTGCGTCCGTCGTAGACGAGAACGGCAAGACGGTCATCCGCGAGGTATAGAAAGCAAGAGAGAGAAAGAGAGAGAGAGGGAAAGGAGAGATACATCCACCTTACCCCCATAAATTTCGCGCGGCGATACTTTACGACGCGCGGTACCGCCCCGTGTCATTATCGCGCGTAGGGGAAGCGTGGAGGCCTCTTCGGGGATACTTCGAGGGCCTGCGATTTGCCGCGTAGCGTATACGCTATTTTTCCGAGCAGCTCCGCGAGCTAAGATCCCAGGGATACCCAATCCCCGATCCCGTCCCGAGGCCTCGACGAGGCCAGTTCCGCCCAGTTCTAAAAGTCGATTGCGATGGACGCAATAGCTAATTCCTAATCTCACTTCGGCCGATTAGTATAAGCGAAAGATCGGTCGGTGAAGATCGCGGAATACGCGAGCGAGCTTTCGTCGCTAATTAGCGCGCGCTGGGCATCCACCCGGTGCAGATGAGAGATAAGGACAATCGCGCGGCCGACGCGCGAGATTGAAACGCGCATTCGTCGCGTCGTAGAATGCGTCTAGCCTGGGAAAAAATGTATATCGTACCTTTAATTTCAGATTAGCGCGAGAAGATAGTATTCGAATAAACGCACGCCAAAAGTGCACACGTCGTTGCAGCCAGTTACATCTTTTTCCCGCTCGTATACAGACATAAACGTTAACGAACCGGCTGGAAGAAAAACCCCGGCGAGTAAATAAGATTTAATTAAGAGCATAAGTGCGGCAAGAACGTAGAGGTGCGCGCACTTCTCACAGTGACTACCAAACGTATCTAATGTAACCGGCGAAGTCCCCGCACAATCTCGAGTTCATCAGCTTGGGACGCATTTCGTTTTCCTCATATAATATAACTATTCGCCGCTCGGATATGTTAATTTCCGCGATTCCTATGCGATCCGCTTTTGCGCGGGCTTCCCCTCAGCGGCAGCATCGTGTGTTTCCTCGACCGACGTGCGAGAAGCATCGTGAAAACTATCAAAACACAAGATCGATCACTGCCAGGACGACGGACGTTATCGCGGACCGCGACGTTCTCGCCATCGCGACAAGCTCCCTCAGCATAGCGTTTCATTCACGGACACGCCATACACCTTTTTACGAACAACTCGTCACCGAGTCGATTTGTCTCATCTCGCGAACAAGAGGGGACGCCGGGGGGGTAGAAGCGCGGCGTCGTCTAGAGACCGCGAGCAAGTGACTCTATCTCTGCGCTAGTAGGACATATCGGATTACGTGTTTTGCATCGTGCTCCGAGAACTCTACGGCCGACCGAGCAACGAACAGAGAAGACATGGGAGAGGAGAAGTGATCGGATAGAGAGGACGAGAGAGCGAGAGAGAGAGAGAGAGAGAGAGAGGGCAATTTGCTATCTGGCCTACGGAAGACGGAATAATTATAGACTGCGAGATCGAGGTCTCCAAGATATCGAATTTCTGCAATGTCTCTCTTGATGCTCGTGATTTTTCTCGCCGTCGAATCCAGTCGTTGTCCTTACAAGGAAACGGGAGATGCAACTGGAGGAAGATAGATGCTAAAGGCGTCGGCCCTGATGAGGAATCCAAGCGCGAACGCACCTCCTCCGAGGTGAGAACGATTAATACCTGCAGCCTTCGCCGCACCGTTTCTCCTCTCTTTCACCCTTCTTTCGCTCCACTCCGTTTCACATCTCTCTCCCTTGTAGGGCGAGGTTATCCGCAGAACCTCGCGGGGTTATCCTTTACACGAGCTCCTCTCCGAGTCCGAGAGGATCGGGATTCGTTGCTCAGGTCGTTCTGACATATTTATATCTGGTTCCTCCTTCCTTTGCCTCTATGAGAATTTCCCTCCTTGCCGCATCGTACCTCATCATGGATCAGCCGCGGCATCACACGGCGATGTATATAACATATCGTGTGTGCGCGGTGCATACACGTCACGGGTAAATTCGAGGGGGAGGGAAGGGAGCGAGAAGGAAGCGAGAGATAAGGAGGGAGAGGCTCTGCCTTGCGTATATATAACGTAATAGCAATTTAATCAATAAAATAAGAGGATCGCTTTGGCCTGAGCGCGGCCCTCTGAGACTCTGCAATAATTACAACAGAGAATTATGAGCGGCTATACTTGATTGGATCTATACGCGCCTCTCCCGTTCTCCCTTCCTTCTCTCGCCGTCTCGTCTCAGCTTCCCCATCGATAGCTCGATCCTCCTCCCTCCGTGCTCTCTTTCTTCGCGTGCACGGGAATATCTCTTCTCCCCATTGCTGCTGCACAGCAATGAAGGAAGACACTTCTTCCTCCATGTGCTCCTGCTCACTCTTCTCCTACAAACCGCGGCGGTCCAACAGAGAACGAGAGGGAGGACTGCGTTCTCAGACGTCTCTCATGATTGATATTCCGTGGCTTCGGCGAACGGTGGTCACGTGACGGTGGGTACTTAGCGGGCTCTTAAGTTCGGCTACGATTGCGAATTTTATCTCGACACGGGAGCGACACAAATGCCTCGTCCGGGCAGGGACCAGGTGTTGCAGCGATAACTCCGGTGAACGTAGCGACCACCGACTCGATTACTAGTAACTCCCATCTCTTGTCGACGATCATGAGAGAGATATTGTTTTCGACTCGTCGCTCGTTTCCCATCGGGCACGCATATAACGTTACGATCGTTCACCTTCGAACGGTAGTCCCGGAATAGCACAGGGGACGCGGCGTACTATGCGGCCGCCCTCGGCAAATTAATGATTCCTCTCCGCGAACGTGGAAGAAGCGGGAAGACCCGCGCCGCGCGGACCCTCCTCCACGGCGTGCAGCATGAGCGGTTTAATCAATATTCAAGTCGCGATTTTGATTATAATTAAACAATAATGACGGAATAATGATTTATTACGAGTAATTACTAGTTGCTGGTTAGATCGGGCTGGTTAGAGCTCATACTCCCATCCACGATCCGGCCGCGCGCGTCTCTTTGCTTCCCCTCATCCTCCTATCCCTCCGCGCGATATCTTCAACTATTCCCGTCTCGGCGAGATGCGACGACCGATGCGCAATGACGGTCGAGGCCGGGTATTCAAATCCGGTCGTGGATGACATCACTAACTTACTTCATTTTACGCGTAAAACAATCGCGGGTCCAGCAAAACGTTTTGCGAAACTTCGTCGCGCTCGTCCAACGGTTTCAAAATCGTTCGTACGGTCGTTGCTCAACAATCGCCTCCGCGTCCGCGTTTTTCTGCTCGTCATTGGCAAATTAAATACCACGCTTCCCCCTTGCGCGATCGCCCCACCACGCTGGAAAACAATTACTAACTACCACTTGTGCATCCCAACGAAGGTGCATTTTTTCGCGCCAAGTTCGCTTCCCCTGGCATCTACGCCGATATAAATCATGCGCCCCCATTCCTTTATTTTCTACGCCTCGGGTATTAATTACACCTATCGCATTGCTAGTTATCGGACGCGAGTATCTGCGTACCAGGTGCAACTGGAGCGATCTGTATAATAAGCCCTCGAATCAGATGTTAAAGTATATACGAGTAGTAGCCAGCTTGCAGCTATCTCTTCATCTTGCAATTCGTGGTGCGGATTTGAACAATTATTATTGCATGATCATCGCGCAGATATGGTATACAGTAATCCTGTGTAGCACTAAACATTTACAATGTTTCTTAACAATGCTTCTAATCGTGCTGCGCTTGTCAATAATATATAGTAAAGTATACATATCTATTACGCGAAGGAAGCAGCTTCATGATTGATACTAGCAGTTAATTTCGATGTATACGCACCGACTGTACGCACACACATACATATACGAGCTATATATCTACACTTTGTAGTAAATCAATCTGATAGGCAGCATCAGAGAGAAGAGCGATATGAAGCGTGATTTAGAGTGAAGTTTTTCCGCGGTTCTCCGCAACAACATTCTGTTCAACCGAGCATTATTAATTATTATATCGTTCTTTAATTAACGAGCGAGCATCATTCTGATATACCCGAACGTTCCTTTTCCAGCGATATTTTCGATGCGTCGATAAAGATGCTAAAATATAGGATCGGAGAGGATAAGCACGATGATTACAATGATAATGGTGATGATGATGTTTGCCAGCATCATCATAATCATTGAAAGACAGAGCAGTCCCGTTGCTCGCGGCCGACAAAAAAGAAAGATGACAAAAACGAAAAGAAAGGAGATGAATGCTTTGACCGACGTAACGCTCAAACGGACGCACGTAGCGAATGAGGGAAACGCGAAGATCGCGACACGACAAATCGGGACACAATGGATTCGATATCGATGCGCGCTGACGGACCCGGTTCGGATCTTTCTCATGGATGACGTTACTTGCTAGACCACTTCTCGAGGTTGCCGGGCTAGAATCTCTGTTTCCGTCGAGGAATCGTTATAGCGTCGCAAAGTCAAGGATTATCCCTTCGCGGCAGCTCCGACACGTTGTCGAGCGTGTCTCGACGGGGATAATATGCTCGCCACGCGGCACCGAGGAGCAACCGCTAGTTACGGCGCGACCATAACATAGTGGCGACTAACAAACTATTATGTATGATAGCGACGGCGGCGCGAGCTTCATTAGCAGCGACCAATGTAAATCGCCCGGCGTCCTGGTAGCGTTAACCGTCGCTTATGAAGCACCGTCTTTGTGCTACGCAGAACTAACTAATTGACTCGTGGTATGCTACCACGAGTTATGTCACTATTTTACGCCGACCCTGCGAAAGAGAGAGAGTGTATGTGCGTTTATGTGTGGGTGTATGGATGTATGCGAATGTGCAAAGTAGCGAGACGGAGAAATGGAGGAGAGATCGAATGACGGCGGAGGAGAAGATGCGGTAATAAACGGCCGGCGTTTCATTAGCAACAACTAATACCGTACACGCTAGCTCAGCGTAGCGTAACTATCGTCGGTTGTACTACAGCGTACGATAGCGCGCGAAGCGGCCGACCATTAAGAAAACCTCCACGAGAATACTGAGCTTCATTAGTGCCGATCGGGACAGCCCTAACCGTTGCCATACCGTCACGAGCGATGTCGCGCGACGTGCTAACGCGGATACGTTAAGTCGATCTCAATTTCGCGTGATGAGCGTCGCGCGATTTTAATCTCGATTCACACGAACGTGCCTCGGAAAGCGGCCTTTCACGGTAATTTCGATCGTTCATAAACGACGTGCAAAATTACGTTCCTCGCGACTGCAGGGCAAACGGAAACTCCGAGGCACAATCTTGCCGTTGCCGATGCGACGAGAGTGAGAATGGCGCGATTACCAAGACGCAACGGTTCTTCATTAATTAACGATAACCCCGTTGTAATACGACGGCTTATGTCGCTCTCTCTGCCGCATACTCGCGTTATCTCATCCCGAGGATCCCGTTACGCCGACCGCCACGTACTCTGCTCAATATGTCTTCGCGCGAGCGTGCGGTAACTACCGATCGCTTAATGATGAAATTAATATACATTTTTTCCCATCATCCGCACTCCTCGAAACTTACACTTCAACTCGCACCACACGAGACGCACCGCGAACTAGGGCTGTTACTTTTGACAACTTCGAAGATTCAAAGCTTCGAAAGAATTTGAAGCTTCGAAGTTAACTCCGAACCTTCGTAGTTTAAGATGCCTTTGAAGCTTCAAATCTTCGAAATTGTTAAAAGCAGCAGCCCTACCGCGAACTATCCTCATTTCCAACTTTCGCAAGCACTGGATTTCCTTATACTTTACGCGGCATCGATCTCGATTTCACACGCGTCACGGGAAGATTTACATAAGCAACTCCGTGACGAAGGATACCGCCGGACTAATTGTAGTCTTTAGACGTTGCTCGATGACGGTCGGCAGCTTCCTAAGCTCTGCTAAATGCGCTAGTCGCCTCGTATCCGCCCTCCGACCGACTAAATATAACTGAGACGCGAGAGTAACACTGTAAAGTCTTAATGATGCGATTACACCGATGACTTTTTTACCCAGGCCGCAGAGGAAGCGTGAACACGAACGAGACGGAGAGGTTCGACACCTTCGAGAGACGCATATACTGCCGCGCAACTAACAACGGTTTACTAACCACTGACAGTTTATACCTAACTATTATCTGTATTATGTTCCTCGGGCGGGTCCCGAGTCCATCGTGAGTGCCGGTTAACATAAATCCGCAGCGGATCGTGACATGTAACCAACCGATGCGCTTTCTCGCGATACCACGTCCGATATGGCATCGCGTTGGCTAATTGACTTATGTCGCGTCGCAGGAAGTTATGTGACTGTTCACGACATACTGATATTCATGACATCTTATATTTCGGTTATCAGGAACAATCGTACGAAGATTGAACGGCAATTAGCTCAAAGAAGCTAACAAAAATTGCCTTTCATTATTAATATCCTCAGGATAATTGACCCGACTATTTTGAATCATTCAATGAAGAAGGCACACCGTAAAATCTCAAAAAGTTATGCTAGTTATTAAATATTGATGTGACGATGATGGATCGCGCTGTAAATACGTATACAGCGAAACGCGGTATTTTATGCACACGACAAGGAAACGATCGCGAGGACACGGAGATGGAAGCCAAAAGGAAGAACAGGAAGGACAAGAGGAGGTAAAGAGGACGCGAGGAAGGACTGGGGGGGGGGGGTGAGAAGGGATCGAAATTACCCAATGTGAAATTCTTCGCTACCAATCAGCGCGGAGATAATTAAACGAGGGGAGGGTACACGAGCTCGGGAGGGGTACGCAGGAAAAAGGGGGAAGGGCGCGAGATAGGATCGAGGGAGAGGCAGGCGTGGCCCTTTTGGAGAATGATGGAAGCACCGGTAACCGGCGGTAAGAGAACGATGATGAGCTCGAATAAAATAAGATGGAGGAGGACGAGGAGAAGGAGGAGAAGGAGGAGGAAGATGTAAGAGGGTGTCGGGGAGGGCATGGAAAACGAGGAAATGTATAATAGAGCACGATGTTGCGACAGGGAGAGAAAAAGCTTCTCCTTTTGCCTTTGAAGCGACAACGCGCGAGCAACAGCATGGCAATTATGTAAGTACCAAGACGATGAACGCTGCTTAAGGTTCCGCGCGAGAGGATCGCACGCGATTTAATTTGTTCCCCGGCGGGAACATCTGCGAAACGTTCGATCGTCGGCCATCGGCGTGCCGATATCCCCTTTCTAAGCGAATGCGTTTATTAATGAAATGACGGAGCGTAACGAGCAGCGGAAAATTCGCGGGGCGCAGATACGGCGGAAATTAATTAAACGCGGTATGCGCTTATCAGCCGGCTCATTTGTCACGAAATTAATGAATACGCCTCGTCCTCCTCGGCTCGCTAATTAACGCGCGCGCCGCACGCCGGCCGTAGAGAGGTATCTATTCGGAGGAGGCTAAATTCTCGCAGGCGCGTTATTCGGCCTCGACGACGTAGGTATATACGAGGTATACGATCCGAGTGGAGGATCGAGATTAGTCCTTATGAGCAAACGTAAGGTCACAGCAAGGAGGATTGAGGGTCGAGCGTAGATTCGTTCCGTTTCATGTTTCCGTACGACCCAGGCCCACGAGAAGAGAGCCCCGTCATTTCAGCAGGCGGCCTCTGTCTTTTCTGTCCAAACACGTCTAAAAGCCCAAATATTTGAAGTTATCCTGCCGACTCCTGTAAACACAGCGAATGCCGACCGCACGCCGCCGAGTACCCGCTTTGCCGCGCATCATCGACAACCCGCGACTCGTCCTTGTCCTTCCCCAGGTTCGACTCGATCCGAGCTGCCGCGGTCTCTTGTCGATTTGTGCGACCCCGAAGCAAACGCAACGCGACACGACACAACGCGACGCAAAGCCGATTGACATTCGGACGGCGTGCGCACGTCTCGATAAATAGCACGGTTTTCTTCGGTGTGGATTTAGGCGGCAAACGTGAGCGAACTCGACTGCCGCGGCCGAAAGATCCCCTCGGCACCGTCTACAAAGACGTTTTTACGGCTTTTATAGTATTTGCTCGGTTAACGAGCACCGGCGAAAGAGTTTGTTAATATTAGCATACGGCAGAGTTCGAAGAAAGCGAAGAAATCGAGCCGTGTGTGGTTTGTGTCGGATTATAGAACTCATAATGTAATAATCATTCATATATATATAAAATATAATAAGTGATCTGATAATAACGTGGGATACTGCAACAAAGATGTTGCTTTGCTTTCGTCGAGATACGTTATAAAATATATTAATGATAGGTATACGTGTGCACAAGATCTGTGTGCCGACTTCCATAATTAAATCGCTGCCGCGATTTGTACATCGTGCGATAAGAACAAACGACCGTTACTTGTAGATTGGAAATAAAAATTCGGCGCCTTAGGTCCCAAACAGGAAAGTCCCACAATTACCGATCCCTTGCAACCAATTAAGGATCGCAGCGAGCAACAAAAAGCGCATCGATGCGTCCGTCGAAAATAAATAATTCGAATTAAAGGAGGCTTAACAGGGAAAAAGACGAATTTCGGCGATTGTTCTCGCCGCCGACGAGGACGTGGGTCGCATTGTACTGTTTTAATCTCAAGCTAAATTTTAATGTCGGGGCTGGACTGCGACGAGATGCGGTTTCGCGAGACGCTTCCTCGTCGCCGACGTGCATCCCGACCGCGACATTTTTTCCTTCACGCACTCGATAGATCGCTCTTTTATGAGCGGTCTACACGCGCCCGCGCGGATCCAACAAAGGAACAAAGAGGAAATTAGCGCCGTCACGGAGGAAGACCGCCGCGACGCGACGCGTCGTCCAGGGTGTTTAATTAATAGCATTTAGCGCTACTGAAATTTTAGTGTGTTTAGCGTGTCCATACTGTCCATCGTAGATTCGGTACGTGCAACGATCGCCATTGGGGCGTGGTATAAAGTCGGCGTGCAGCAGCCGAGGAGCTTCTTCCCTCGCAGTGCAACGTCTCTGTCTGAGGCCGAGGTAACACCTGGTCGCTAACTGCCTCGGCTGTTTTCACCTTCGCCTCCTCGCGCCTACACGCCGAACACGGAGGCGGCGTCTTCTCCCCGGAGCGTTCCTCTAATTTACGCTCGCATCGAGGATCCATAAAAGCGGGTATGCGCGGACCCTGAAATGCCGCGATGAAACCGAAAAAGGCACGAAAGTGCGTCGCTAACGCGGTGGCGGCAATATCCGCGAAGATAAGGGGGATCGCCGACGATGACGCGCGATCCACCATGCTTAACCCTAGAAGGCAAAACTGAATTTGCTGAGCTTCAAAGGCAAAAGTGGGGTGGTACGGCACCCCAAACTTCTCGGGTGTCTTTCTATCAGCAGTACATTAATAGTTAAATAATGCATTTTCTTCGTTTTGTAATAAGGAAAACGATGATGTATATAACATGTTGTTTTTTAAATGATGGTATGGGTCCGGACCCGAAAGTGTACCTGGCTACTTCAGAAGCGTAGTTTAAATTTCGTTTAGGGTGACAAGGAACCCCACATTTGCCTTCTAGGGTTAAAATCCAACCCGAGATGAAAAAATGGTAAATCGTACACTTTAGAAACGTGAGACCGTGTTCCAAGTCGTTTCTTCGAGGGAGAAAGTCGGCCATCCAATCTAACGTGACACGCCACACGCTATATTCCCATCTATATTACTGCTGATAACAAGAGGAAAAACGGTATCCAATGGTAATATACATTTCACACGAGGACAGTTGCCTGGAAGCTCGAACTGAATTAATTATCACACCGAATCTCAGATAATTTAACTCCATTTTTTGTGGGAGCCAAATGGCTCATTATCATTAGTTTGTCACAGGGGGCTTGGACTTATCGCGCGATGAGTAGGTATAGAGCGGTATAGAGATGCACCTTATCGCGCATCGCCGTCGAAGCGCGTGAAGCCGAGTGTTGCGTGAGAAAGCAGGAAAATAAACACGCGTCGGCATTTTAACGAGGGCGACCGAACAGCTTAAGGGCAGGTGGTGATTTATCGATCGTGAAGGTAAGCCGATGTACGACGATTTGTACAAACGAACGCCGGCGTTTTCGAGGGATTTTCGTTCCGGCCGGTATATCGCCGCCGCCTCCGCCGCCGCAGCCGTTCGAGTTTCGTTTCGTGGTAATCTCGAAGACGACGGGCTCATCCATCGCGACTTGTTTGTCGGTAATTACGTTAAAGCGACGCTTCCTTACCTCGGTAAGTCAACGGCCGCGAGATAAGCGGCACGAAATTGAAATATCCCGGCACTTCGGCCGCCCCCTTATCTTTGGAATTCCACGTTTCACCATAAGTGAGTCGTTCCGTACAACGCCACGGACCGATCTCTCACCTTTCTCTTTTACTTTTCGTTCTACATCCGAATGTGCCCGCTCTCTATCTGCGCCGCTTGCTTCCTTCCCGTAGCCCTTGAGCCAGCGGAACAATAAAAAGGGAAAAAGGACAAGGGAAGTGCAGAAGGATGTCAAACGCGCGCAAGCTTCGCAGATAAATGGCTCCGAAATAGCTTTAGGTAGACCTCGATGGCGAAATCTCGGTGCATTCCGCCGAACGAAAGCTGCAAACGGAAGAGACGCAAATGGAAAGCGTCTGCAAGATCGAGGGACGACGAAAACAATAACTAGTTCAGCGCCGGTCGTAACCGTGAGCCATTAGGGTCCATATCGTCCGGCTTTTTACGAGCAATTTAAACAGAGGGAGAATGACGCCCGGCGCGTTTGCCACTCTCCTTTGTATGACATTCCAGACGTTATGCCAGCGTCGCCTCAGCGCCCCGAACGTGTTAACGAAATCTGAAAGCAGCCGTAAAATCTCGCGTAAAGATTCGCCGGCGTAGCGTACGCGATGCGGCAAACGATGGCTCCCCATCGTAACAAATCCCCTGGCCCCCTTAATCGGTTCGCGATTCACGCCCGTTTGCACCGATGCCGAGTGACGTGCGGATTCGGCCCTCTTATCTCGCGGTATCGTTTTCGACATAGCTTCGTACTCAGGGAACCCCGGCTTTGTGCCACCGTACTCTACCTCGGATTACTGATGGCTTGCTTCAAAGAGGTTGCTAATTTAGCTACCTCGGTAGCTCCGGAAAATTGAAAATGGCTGCGCATACAGTTACGAAAATATGCGCGTGAAAAATAAATGTAGAACTTAATAAAGTTATATGCATTCAAGGGATTGCAACAAATATGCTTTCTCGTGTCAATAATGCGCCACGTAATTTTTGTTCAAATATCGCTTTAATATACGAAATGAAGTTTTTAACACTCTTTGAATTTTTAGTTCTATACTCTATCGGCATCCTTTATCCTCTTTACGTAATACGTAAATTTATTTGTGGGATTAAGCGTTAATTAGGCGCGCCGTGTAACTCGTAATATCGCGCGATTCCGATAATTATAACGACCGACATGACATCGGTCCCGAGTTCATAACATCGCGTGAGAAGTCGTATGCGCGGTGACTTCATAAAAATAATCCTATTTAATAAGGAACTGGCTTTTGATCATTTGAAACGAGCGCCGGGGAATCGCGCGCGATACGTTTCCTTAACACGCGAGCAGCGATAAATCAGCAATAAAATGTTGCGGAGTATCACACCAGAGAGTAACTAATTGCGGCCGGGCAATAATAATTACTCGCGGTATGTGAGTTATTGCCGCGCGTTATTCCGATTATGTACGGCGAATTACAACCGCCCGGGCAATACTTTTATCGCGACTGCCGGAATAATGTTGTACTTATTTAGTAACACTCGGCCGTACAGATTAACGCGCTCGCAGGATGATCCATTATTTATGCGAGATACGTCAGCGACACGTTTACGATTTTGACGCGGGAGGTTCAATTAACTCCCGGATGCATTAATGCGCTTGTTTCTTTTTCCTCTGTCATCCTCCGAGCGTTCGATCTTGATTACAAGTTTGCCCGCCGGGACGCAGGTCCGCTTCGTCAATCGATACGGACATCTTTATACATTGTGGACTGTATAAATACTTCATCTAATATGCGTGAATACGCCAACATGTTTTTCTCGTTCGCTGACACGTCATTCATTTTTTATTCCGCGTGTATTAATGACTATTTTCTTTAAATGTTTACCACACAATTTTATTTTCACATTTCTGCCTTTCGCTGTCAGTATCAGGATGTGCTAATTAAGTAAACAACTTTTTTAAATTTTCAAGTTCTCGCGGTGGAAAAACATGACGCAATAACACACGA
Source organism: Aphaenogaster ashmeadi (assembly GCA_003063805.1). Taxonomy (NCBI): domain Eukaryota; kingdom Metazoa; phylum Arthropoda; class Insecta; order Hymenoptera; family Formicidae; genus Aphaenogaster; species Aphaenogaster ashmeadi. The sequence goes on from NJRQ01000315.1 coordinate 35,480, forward strand.
GACAGGACGAAAGGGAGAGAGGAAGAACGAGAAAATCCCTCGGAAGGAGGCAGCGCGGTTTCTCGACCGCATTATGCGTACGAATGCAAATTCCCGTTCGCTTCGCTGCGGGCAGGCATTTATTTGTCACGCACTCGCGGCCGTATACAGTCGCGGACAGTATAGTACATACGCGAGTCGCCGTCTCCGCACGTCGTGCCTGACTTCCAATTCCTCTTTCTCCTCGGCCACCTCCGCGCGATCGCGCCGTCCCCCTCTCGCTAATCCTCTAACTCCCTCGACTTCCTTCCCCCTCGAATTTCCGAGCGACCTAGGCGACCGTGTACCCTGCCACAATTATCTGCCACCGTCATCTCGCACGGGTACTTTTGTCCGCGGATCCCACCGCCGCCACCGCATGCTGCTGTCTACTTTTCTATTAATTATGCAGCCGTGCGCGAGTAGAGTACCCTAACGATCTGACAACGAGCTACGGCGCGCGATTCGTGAGCCCGTACTCCGCGTTGTTCTCCCTTCCTCTCCGTTCCTCGGGAGGGATGCTGCCTTCCTCTTCCGTTTCTCTCGCCGCAGAGAGATAGCCGCGCGAAACGCGGCCCGAGTACACGAATCTTAAAAAAGAGCGACCGTAATTTATAAGCGGTGGGTTTATTGTTACAAGCGGAATCGCGTACGCGCATCATCTTGCGATTTATGTTCGCGACTTTCGTGCACACAGTTACAATTTTGCTCCGTGGCGCCACGAAAGATCGCCTTCGATATTACCGGCACTCTGGTGCCTCATCAGGCACCTGAGGCCGAGATAAATTTCATATCAATAACAAGATTATTGCGCAATAATGCCAATTTAAAAATAAAGGACACTGTTCCTTTGTAGCGACGCTTTAAAATAATCGTAGAGACGTTTTCAGAAACATTAATTTAGATTCAAAAGGAATTGTTCATTTATTTTTTTCACGGCAACTTTACTATAATCGCATTCATGCACAAAGTCTTTCACAAACACGTATACACCGTTGGGAATTTTGACAAGTCTCGTTTATTTCGACATGTCAATTATTGCTCGTCGCCGCAGGCCGCAAATAGTATAGTGGCAGCGAGTGTGTAGCGGCGGCGTACACGCAACGCTGAGAAACGCATTAGCGCGTAATCGCGTCCTAAGCAAAGCCGACACGTAGCCGTTGTACATCAGCGGGCTAGTGACACACGCGTGAGTTAAGCGCGGGGGGCACGGCGGGCACAAACTTGCGATGAGTTACGGCCGCGTTACTCGCACGCTCGCCGCGGTGCGTCCCAGTCCGGAACGCGCGTGATCGTGCTAACGCCGAGTGCGCTCGGATTTCGACGCATTTTGCATAATTCCGAAATGACGTGCAAGATATATGTCGCGTAGGATGCCGATGTAGATAGGGTACGACCTGCACGTACGAACATGTTAAACTGGTTGCTCACTCGCGTCCTTCAGAGAGCGCGTTCCGAAATAACATCATACTGTAGTTCGTTTCGATTTCCATGGACAATTTCAAGGCCGCTGCACTCATCTTATCACGGAACCTAATATTAATTCAACGCGCGAAATGTCACTATGACGTATGCTTTATTTTCTGGAAATTGTAACACGCAAAGCAAAAAATTGATATTCCTTATAATTTTTTAATGAAGGGAACAATAAATTAGCGGATTTAAGCGGTGGTGTTAATTAAGAAACGATCTGCAATTCAAAAACTTCTTCGTGCTAACGTATAAAAAACATAACGTCTCTGATGAGGCTTCAAGCGAGCTGAATTCTCCCACACTGAATAAAGGTTCCTCTATTCAATTGCTAGTAAATAATTAAAAATTAATAAAAAAAGAAATGCAACGTTAATACCGCCTTAACTCAATAATAAAGAAATTATGTTTTATATGTACGTTCATAAAATAACAGAAAAGAGCGATGCGAATTCGCGAATGCCTGTTTGTATAATATATCATCGAGGGCTACATGCTATGCTCGTCGTGTGGAGCGAACCATGATAGCCAGGTTCTGAGGAAACGTCTCTCACGCGTCTTGTTTTTTTCCGGCGAGCGGCGAGTTCAGCACATACATGAGAGATGGATTTCTTCACGATGGTATTTTTGTCTTTTTCCGCGGTGCCGCAATAAAGATATCCAGGAAGCTAGCCGCTTCGTTATCTTTCCGCAGGTACAGTTACAGACTCAAGGTTTGGAGTAACGGTTGCGATAATGTTGATAATAATGACATCCGCGATGCATACGCGGTTACATACGAAGCGAGATCTCGTCTATGATGCAGTTGAAATCTTCAACGTGGTAGGAAACAAAAGATCTCTCCGCGGAGACGTAAGGGGAAGCGGATGACAGGCAGACATGCGAAAATTAATGCTCGTGAAATAACATTGAAGCGATACGTTACAAATTCGGCGTTGGATTTAAAAATGTACGATAAATCACGGCAGCGTATTGGATTAGAGGCTTCGGAATTCTTATTATCGCGTGCCACCCCGTTTGACCTGCGTCGACGTAATCGCGGGGCACGCACGTCGACGCACGCGGTATGTTACCTCAGTGGGTGCTGCCCCGGGACAGAAATTAGGGCTAAATAAGTAGCAGCTACTAGGAAGGCCGCGTTCCCCTAGCGGGAGCATGCAATTCATGAACACGAGCCCGAGAAGAAGGGATTCGCGGGAGGAGTATGAGGCCCTCGGACGTGCGGCGGCCGCGAACGTTGCGCCCAGCGGGCCCGATGCGAGATTAGGGCATCCTCCAACGACGTATATCGCCAGATACGTACCTCCGATGATGGCGCGTGTTACGCACGACGGTAATATTGTACCAGACTCGCAACGATATTTACAGTTTCGTGTTTTAAAATCGCAGAAGGAAATCAAACAGGTATGGATATCGGTTTCACCGTTTTATAATGGTTGATGTATTAATCAACTTATTAAGTTGATATATATATATATATATATATATATATATTATGCCCATTGAAAATAATAGATAATGCTCATATAATAAAACGTAAAAAAAATTGAAGCAAATCAGATCGGATTAAAGCTAATGAATAACGATTTAGAAAATTTTTTGTACGTCGTACCCGGTTCGATTTATTTATTTCGCGCGTATTTGGATACCGGCGGACGAGCACGGGTCTGATCGAGAGGCATAACGACGACAGGCAGATAGAGGGGAAGAAGGCCCCGAGGGCGCGGGAGCGAGAGAGCGGAAGCCGCGCGCCCCCGGCCGACAAAATGATCAAAAGGCAAATTTCATACATTATTTTCACTTTAATGCTACCGTATCGCAATTTATGGGAGGGCCGGGATTTATGCGGACGCGTATACGCACCACGGGGCCTAATCTTGAGAGCAGGCCCCACCGCGTACCGGCAAACCGCCCTGTCCGCTTACCGTCCGTCCGTCTATCCGTCCGTCCGTCCGGTCCCGGTTACTCGCGAGCCAGCGCCGCGTCGGGCCGGGACCGGTGGGCCCAGGGATCGTAAAGAACTTTGTATTAAAACGTTGTACGTCCGGGACCGTTTATGTCAACAACCTTTGAGTTGTGTGCGGAACGCCTCACGCCGCGCGCGATGTTGGCTTCTACTCACTCTCGTTGCAACGCACGGGGCCCTGGGGCAACTCGACAGGGAGGGTGCTGTCGGATCGTACTCCCGTATAGCGCCCCGCTCGCCGCTACCTCGATCGTGATCTCTCGTGGATCAGTAGCGGGACCGATCTCTACGGGTACGGGGCCTGCCGAGTGTGCGGCCGATTCGGAACCCGTTACCCCGCCGGCGCGGAGCTACGCGGCGTCATCTCATAATCCGCCGGAAACGTCTCGCGTTTCGCTATAACGCCGCCGATCGCTCCAAGGGCGGAGGAGGCCCGATGTTAACGGCGCGTCCGTCGCGTCAATTACGCGCGGTGTATCCTCTTAATGATCACGTAACTTCGAGCGATCGTACGCGTTCAAGGCCGACGACGTTCTTCCTGGATTGCAAAAAATGTCGAACGCGACGCGGTGATTCGCTTCCTTAACGTAGAAGCTTAGAAAAACATATCTCTCTTTTGAGAGAAAGTCGCGTTATATTTCTTTTTGCCATTTTTAAAAGCAACTCAACGACGATGCTGTTTTTAAAATGATCGACGATGTACAAAGTAAGAAAGAAAGATAGGTGAGCCGATTTGTGCCAGAAAATTCCGAAACTTCGCGAAGTAAAGTAGTATTATACGCTCCCCCTTGGCCCTTTATGATTTCAAAAAACTGTTCGAGCCAGGAATTACCTCGTATAACTTGTACTTACGTTTATGCGCGTGTTCCACGTATCCGTGCGTAATACGTCCAACGAAATTATCGAGCACGGGTTTCGCAGGCAGGTCCCTAAAGCACAGCCACGATCGTTAAAAGGAAACACCTCCGAGAGCGCCGAATCGAGTCGCTATGGCGGCCGCTCATGGGTTCGGTCGTCCGGGTCATTACATCGGCCGATAATTAATGATGACCGCGGCATCCGCGTAAGCAGAAGATCGGAGGAAGGGAGTTAGGGAACGAGAAAGAGCGAGAGAGCGAAAGGGAGAGAGAAATGCGAGCGAAAGAGGCCCGGCGGCAACAGCAGCAGCAGCAACGGACCATTCAAATAATATGCAAGCTCATAATTAATTTACCGTCGCCTAAAAATCGTGGTAGGGAGACCGCATAATTAAGAAATGCCGGGCGATGCCGACAACAGGGGACTGTTGTGTCCCGACCGAACGACGTTGGAAAGAAAAGAAAGAAAGAGCGGAAAGAAAGACGCGCCATGAGAAACGTGTCGTTGATGCGATTTCGCGCGGAAGCGACATCCGTTGTTGCGCGTCCGAAGTGCAAAAGCATCGCGGGGAAATTGATGAGCACCCTGAAACGTTAAAAACTTGCCGAAGATCGGCGATCGGGACCCGGGACCGCGCTATTATTGGCAATCGATCGGCGCTGATGGACAGGTATCGAGGTTCCTTCCCGCTGCGCTCGCTCCTCTTCCTTTTTTATCCCTCGCTGCAGATGACGTGGAAGAACGCTGAAGAAGATGAAGAAGAAGAAGAGGTGGAGGAAGGAGCAGGGGAGGAGAGGGAGGAGGAGGAGAAGAGGTAGCCGAGAAGAGAGTCTTAACCACGCTCCCTCAGAATATGGTCGCAATTACTGCAGGAGATTAATGAGCCGATGCTCGCGCGATGCGAGTTCGCTCTACGAAGAGTCCTCCTCCTCGTCCTTATCCTCGCCCCCGTCCATCTTCCACCGTTCTCATCGAGAGAAGACGACTAATTCATTCCGCGAGACAGGCAACTCTCAAGTGTCTATTCTTCTTTTCTCTTGTTGTTAGGCGAGCGAGAAAGCCCGTAATTATAACGAGAGGTTTAGCGCTAAGTCCCTTAATGTCATCGTTGCCCAATTATCTTGCCACTTTCGTGGAAGCGTTCGACATCGTTAATCACCGTACGTTCAACGCGCGCTTTAATATTACCACCATGATGAAGATTTTAATAATGTAACCAGCCAAGAGAGAGAGAGAGAGAAAGGGATACACACCCGACCCGTCAAACGCCGCTATTGTTAATAAAGAGGGTTTAAGTAACTTAATTATTGCTTTAGATGTTTAGCTCGGGTCGATTTTGACCAACTGTTAAAAACTGGAAAGTTATGTTCTTTAACCAAAAGAAAAGTAATCACTGATCGTATCGGTGGCGATGCCAACGGTCGTCGGCTAATGAGCGAACAGTGCCTTACGGTTGACGTAATGCTTCCCTCGGCAATACGATCTGCCCCTCCGAAAGGTTTCCTTTGCCTCTGACCCTTCTAATTAGCCATCATGTACCGCGCTGCGGAGATCACAGACCGCGAGGTAGGAAACCGGCCTCATGCGTGTGAGATAGTTAATATCGTGCTAGATGGGAGATCGAGATCGCCGAGCAATATTAATAATCTGTCGTTAGTCACTCCCTTTCATTAGTAAACGCACCGGACGGAGCTCGTTTTGGAAGCCGGGCCAGTGAGCCGTCTAATTACTTCACCTCTGCGCCACCTAGAAGTAGGTTCACCTAGAAGGGCGGCCAACTGTGACAAACGTGCCGAGGAATCGTTCCTTTGTTCAGCCCTTAAAAGGGAAGGGTCTGAGGAGCGCACAAAGAAATTTCGTAAAAGCATCAAACCCGTGAGAAATCGGGGATATGAGGCTGGGACAAATCAATTTGGTAACATCACAACGGGGTTCTACGCAAATATCGGGGAAACAGAAGCTCTGCTTCGCGCAAACTCAAAACGAATATTGACAACTTTAATTTACAGTATATTGAGCGTCGTAAAATGACGTGTTTCTATTCTGCGCGTTATTGCGTTTAGGTGCAAATACCCAGGCACAATGGACGCGAACAATGGAGCGTTAAGGAGCATTCCTTCATTCCGTATGCATCTATGCGGTCGACGGCAAACTTTCGACCGCAACGGGTTCTTCGCACGAATATTCAAATCCGCGGTAGGGAAGCTGTTACAGCGCCGGCGTAATTTTAGCATTCTCAAGCAACAGATGTTTCTTGTTTCACTCCGCGTTTAGCGAACTTCGCCCGGAGACGTGCGGAGCGCCGTGCAGGACGAGCGTGCAGGAGGTAAGCAGCACCCTCGGGCTTTAACTTAAAAGAGAGCTAATCCTAACTTCCCGGCGTGTCGTCGTTGCGTGCGTACACGGTCGATCGTACACACGCGCACGCACACGCGCGTCAATCCGGTGCGTACGAGCTTGCTGCACATGCACGCACCTACGCCGCGTGCACGCGCGCACGCTCTTATCGTCGGGGGACAAACGTGCAACAGCACTACGTCACTGTATCACACGTGTAACAGGACGACACGAACAAAAAGACAGAATCGACCATTACCGTATGTTAAACAGTTCCTGGTCTCCCTCGTCGCTAGTCGTCGCTGCCGCTACGGAACCGCAGTTGCATACGCAAGGGCCGCAGGAGCAGAGCGGCATCGCTAGCGTGACGAAGAGAGAAAGAAGGACAAACAGAAAGAGAAAGAGAAAAAGAGAAAGAGAGAGAGAGAGAGAGAGAGAGAGAAAAAGAAAGACGGAGAGAGGAGCTAGAATCGTTCCGCAACCAGTTGCAGCTTCTCTCCCTTCTGTCTCTTGCTCTATCTTTCTTCCTCAACCCCTCGTGCACCTTTGCGTCTTTCTCTCTGTCTCTCCTGCTAAAACCTCGCCCGAAAAAAGCTATTAACCGATATCCATCTGAGGTCATACCTTCATTCGCGCTTACGTGTATGCACACACGCGCACACGCGCGTGGTGAACGTCCCTCGGCACATACGCGCGTATATCGACGTTACGGTCCCCGGGTCTGCGAGGCGTTTTGGGCGCTATCGCGCAATGCGGAATGGGTAATGCATCCTGCCCAAGCCCGGGGGCGCCAAATGAATTACAATATTTCATTCTCACGCCCGTACATACCCACCGACAAGGCATATTGGCGGGGCCTAATTGCATTTAACTCATTATTGGTTCATCCGTGCAACGGGCCCGGGCCGAGGGACACACATTCTCGCCGTTACGATCGCTTTTCTGTCTCTTCCTTTTTCTTCCATCGATCCCCGAGTCGCCGTTCTGCCCCCTTCGCGCATTTCCTTCGCCTTCCCCTCCCGTCGATCCACAGACATCGCCCCGTTGTCGAGATTATTATTATTGCTCTCTTTTCTCTCTCCTTTTCCTTTGCGACGACGCGATCGTCTGACGTTAATGCAGCCACCGATCGTCCGAGGCGACCGACCAGGAGTTCTGGGTAGCCAGCCGGCCGCTGGCTTGCCCCGCACGTAGGACATATTGCTACCGAAACGAACGACCGCTGATAAGCGATCACCACCGCGGATGACGAATGAGAGAGTCCCTCCGCATAATTGCGGCTCTTCGCGTACTTCGCAGATAAAGCGCGGCCGTTCGCTCGCTCGCTCGCTCATTCACCTTTGCCGCAGATTGCTCGCCCACCGAAACGTATCCGAAGTGCACATTCGTGAATCCCGCCGGGCCGCGATCGGCCGATCGGATAACAATGAAACGGACGAGTGCGAGTCGTCGCGACACGGACTTCTAGCGCGTCGCAGCACACGTTGTCTACATCTCAATTTACAGTAAAGCAAGATTTACACGGTACTTTGTTATTAGCAATTAGCGTCTTCTAGCGCGCTAAAATACTAGCGGCTAAAAAAAGTTGCTAGTAAAGAAGCACCGTGTAAACCTTGCTTTACGGACGATTGAAGTATCACCTGAATCACAAAAGCTAACTGATGATCTGTATCCCGATATCAAAAGTCGCGCTGTACCACGCGCGGTTTCTCTCGATATAGACTCGCGTTACTTCGCGGAACGATAGCGCGCGCTCTCCCTTCGTCCCCCGATAGCGCATTAGCAAAGACCGGAGGTGGCATTAGGTAGGAATAACCGCAAATATACGACGGGCAAATACGCGGCGCGCCACGCACGGATTAGAACGTGGCGCGAGCGTTGCCTGGCCGCGCGCGCAAGAAACGGCCACGGATTTTCTCTTAACTACAAGGAACACGGAGCCGTCATTCATCGAGCCCTATAGCCCCGACGGATTATTATAATTAGCTTCCTGTCGTGTATCCTTCCTCATTCTACCGTCTCGTCCTTTTAGCCGGCCGTAACACTTAACACTCGTTACGACCAGGTGTACAAGCGCCGGCATTACGGCCCCCAAGCACACCACCCCGTTGCCCGCCCTTCTCCCGTGTGGCGTATCCGCCCTCTCGCTCTCCTCTTTACGTTCTCACTCGCATTTGCGCCAACGTCTAATTGATATAATCCACCGCGGCGTGGCTTTGTTACGCGGAATCTACGGATTATACGGCTTTGCGCAATTAGTCGTCCGTTCTTAAGGGATGTTAGTACACCGATGGTGTACATTAAGATTTCCTCCGTGCTCTCTGGCCCGTCTCCTCCTTTCTCCCTCGTACCCCCCCCCTCCTCGTGCGAATCCCCCTGCCCACTCTTTCTCGTTCGAGCCCGCACGGCCGTAGTAAACCGCGCGATATCTTAATCCGCAACGCGAAGCGCTCACTTTTAACTCGTGGAAGCTCGTTAGCCACGTTGCGTACGCGGCTCGTGCTGCGAACATCCACGGTACAACGAAATTAATTTCCCGGCCCTCGCCGCGCCTGCCCCTTTCCGCGCCTTGCTCCCTCTCGCAACCCTCTTTTGCTCGTTACCGGGAAGAGTACAGCGCGTAGTTGCAACGGCGCCGAACCGGTTGTCGAGGAACGCTATTTCCATCGCAGAAGTTCGCACGAAAGTACGAGACTAATCTTGTCACCTTTACCACCGATAGCCAAGTAACTTGAAAGTTAATTTCTTACGAACAAGTTCTCCCGCTTCAATTTTTATTTCACAAGAGGATATCATCATTAATACGTTATTAATTGACAACTTCTTCATTTATCTAATACGCGCTAAATGTAAGGATGACGATCACGCCATCATTATCTAGACTCAATTCCCACATTGCTCTCGAAAATTAAGTGAAGTACATTCGATGGGCGTTATTTCATCATGAAAATATACCGACGGGAAAGAGGATGATAATCGAACAAGGAAAAGGGGTTCTACTCATGTTATTCAATCCTCTCTCTCTCGGTCTCCTCTGCATTGCCACGAATCCCGGCATGATCGACACACTGACGTCCTTCTACCACGCGGGATTCTTGTTCCCGTGAGGTACCGTTAGGCGACATGCACGTGAATGTACATTACCGGGCGACGTATCTACTACGCTGATTGGAGATACCAATCGGATCTGGTGTGGGTACGAATCTGACGAAGCTCGTACTTCGGTCGCAGTCACAGGCGCGCGATCGTAAAGGCGTAGAGTTACAAAGATTGCGTGCACGCGGCTGTGTGCAGGAACTTAAGTAAAAGATAGGGAATATTAAACACCCGTTGCTCTCCGCGCAACCCGAGGCAACGTCGGACCTCGAGACTCGTTGAAATTGAAACGGCCAAGATAATGATAATAACATTCATGTAAGCGACATGGCGATCGATTTCGCAGATGATCGGCCCTCGTGAAATTACTGGCAAGTTAAGTGCCACTTTAGCAAATAATTATGCTTGTCGCGAACGTATTCACAGAATGTCAATGTATGCGGGAGGAGCAATGATTCTGTGCTACGCAAGAATGCGGAGAATGTTACGACAGAGAAAGGAAGAGACAGAGAAGAGAGAGAGAGCGCATAGAGATATAAATCACGCTACGAGCAGAACAGAAGTCGTAAACGCCGATTCTTTCGATTTCGCAGGTTCATTCCGGTGCTTCAAGATCGGCTGAAGGATAACGGCCTCTCGTTGATAAAATGGCCAGCCCATTTGCCATGATTATCAACCGTTTAATCTCAATGCACGATATTCTCAATCGAATTTTAGTTGAATTTTCCAATCTATTCACTTGCCCGCCACTCTGATGCTCTTAATAACACGCGGTATAAGCGCTGATAAATAAAATCATGTCATGCGACAATTTCGATGCTTCGAAACGGGAAGAAATGAGGAGGAGAGGAAGAAGCATCGAGAAGCCGAGGTCGATTTAATGACCGACTAATTTTCGGAGAAAAAAAGAATGCGGCCGTACGCATTCACTTCGGCAATCTCTGGCAAAACTACACCCGACACCTTTAAAAGGGCCCACATGCCGTACACGCACACGGTCGCTCCTCCGCGCGTCCTACCATTTCGTCTCCTGTATAATAAACCGCGCATCTGCTTATGTAGATGGACATCGAATCCCAGCGTATAATATTCACGGCGCCTATTGCGACTCTCGAAACGAGCCCTCGGTTCCTTTGGCGTGTCGTTAGTTACCATACTTATCACGTCACTAACTTCGAAATCGCATATTCGGCAGAATCATTCCGAACTTTGTCATGTTACCTTAGAGTATTATCTCGGCGCGTAAAAATCTCGTAAAGCTCAGAACCGATTACTTATGTATACGCGAGAAAAGTCTCAAACAAGTCTCAAATCAAACAAGAGAATGTGCCCGAAGGAAAAAGCCCGAAAGGAATGTTTGAAAAAAATTACAATGTTTTTATAGAAAAATAGTCCGTGCATAAAATAGTTAAATCGTGATCTTATATGCATTCCAAGTAGGCACAAGTATATAGTACGAGGCGGTCATCTTGCTTTTTCATCTATTTTGCGCTAGCGCATAAAATGATAGCTCAGATATTGCTACACGTAGATTACGGTTGTTTAAGCGCGGTTACGTAGTAGATTCTCTACCGCACACCGGTCGCAAGGGGAGATACGTGATTTTTCTGGAAACCAGTTATTCAGCCGCGCGTCCAGGATGCCTCCTTGTCGAATTATCGATCCGATTAGATGGATAGGCTTTAACCCGGCTAATCGGCGCGCGCGGCACGGCAAGCAAAAGTAACGTTGCAAATTCCGTTGTCGATATGTGCTACTTGCTCCTTTTTTCTTCCGCTCCGGAATAATTACACCGCGGTTAAGCGAGATAGGCGCGCAACCAGTAGTTTATTGGTCCTCGATCGTCGTTATCGTTCCCATTCTTCACATGCGCGATATCTAGTCTTCCCGCCATCCACTGTATTCTTTCATCCCCTCTCTCCTCCCCCCTGGTAATTATCTTCTTCGTCCCTCTCCTACGTTTCTCCATATATATATATCGTTCTCTCTCTCTTCCTCTTTATTCGTCGGCATCTCGCGTACCAATCGAATCCCGGGCTTTACCGTTAGGTTCGCCGCTGTGGGGAACGTGCGGCATGTGTGCCTACATGCGTGCACGGCTCTTTCGCATACAGCGTGCGGTATTGGCTCTCCCGCCGCTTATCGAGCAGGACGCGAAACCCGCCTGAAAAGCGCGATCCAATAACGTCCCGGTTGTAATCGCCGGGTTGTAATTTCCACGTTGCGTAGATCGTAATCTACATTTAGCGGGCGGATTCGCGGCCGAGGCTCTTATTACGCTAGAATACGTTACGGACGATATAACTTCTAAATTATGATGCCGTGCACGCAAGTCGTATACAATTTACGCTCGGAGAAGCGCTTTTGACAATTATACGGCCGATAGATTAGGATATAAATCGATGGTTGCGATTTGAGAGACGTGTCGAACTATTACGTAATGCATCGGATTTAGAAAAGTTCGTAATATTCAAATGCTGGAGATCAGCATTTATTTATCAGCAGTATGGTTACACTGGTATGATTAAATATCGAACAGTAATATAATTATAACAAGTAAATTAAAAGAATTTGTTATAACGCAGGGTGCCTTCCGACAAAGAGACGAATAATAAAACTCAATTTGGACGGACGTGATATTTCCGCATGGGTGGGACTAGCGCATGATGGGGAAATGCCAGCTCCTTTCGAAATAGACGACAGAGCGAATAAGCGAGAGAGCAGATCCGAAAAAGCGCTCCTTTGTCGGTGTCGTCCTTTAAATCCGTTTAAAGGGACCACCGACCGGCACAGGCTGATTAATAGTCCTCTCTCCGGCGAGTAGGGCCGGGCTCAATGACAGATCGAGAATGGTTCGGGGACAGGCGGCAAAAATGCCGAGTTCACACTTCGCGGCAACGTCCAGGGCGTTGTGGTTGCTGTTATTGCGGCCTTCACCTAACGCGCCGGGGTCATCGACGGCACAAAGCTCGTCGACCCGGCTACATTTGTATCCTTTAGAACCGGTCACGCGATGGCGATGACGGAACCTTGACAAATCCAGGCCACGTGTGCGGTGGGACGTTGCGTCATCGGCGCGATTCGCAACTTGCGGTACATAGCGGGAGAGACGAGAGAACAAGTTTATGAAAGTAGGAAGACGTAGTTCTCTCTCGCGCGCGAACCGAGCTCGTCGACAGGCAAAATTTACACGTTTCCCCGCATCGTGTTCCTGTACCAAAACATTCTGTGGAATGTATTCAACTATTCATTAGTCACGCCTGGCTAGGCTCAGTAATTGCATCGCTACGCTGCTCCTCGCGAGAAAAGAAACTGGATCCAGAAACAAACGGGAATACGAACTCGGTCGGTCTCGGTCTCGGAAAATTGACGTGCCGCGGCAACGTCGTCGAACGAATCAATTCCCAGTGTTTACCGTGATGCTTGTGCACCAGGTCGCCGCGCCGCGCCGCCCGGTGCGTTACGTTTGGAGGATCTCCCGTGTGACTATGACGACCGGCGCGGCGCGGCGGTACGCGCACAATACATTCGCGCACGACCACGTTCGGCACACGCAGCGTGCCGTTGCGCCATGCGTTCGCGCTGATTTACGACTACGGTGGCGGTTTCGTTTCGCTTGACGCTGGCTTACCGAATTAGTCCCACTCGCACACGCACACGCACCTCAGAGGCGGACTAATACAAAACGCGAACCTCCCTGCCGTTTCTTCCGGAGCCTTCCTCTTCCCTTCCTCGCCGCCCACGAGCGGATGTCGCGACAGATGTTGCGCGAGAGATAATTAATTTTTTTTCGGTCAGAAAAGAGAGAGAGGGGGTACAGGACGGAGGGCGGAATATTCATGACAATTCGCGGTGTATTCTTCCTTCGTAATCACGACCTAGCGTAACGTTGTTACGAGTGACATCGTATATTTTCAATTATATCTGAATGTACCGTATTACAGGTCCATTATGCTCCTTTCCTAACATCTCTAACAAAAATAAGTAGTTTTTCTAATAAAAAAATAAAAAATAATTAATATTTAAAATACTATTTAACTATAAACAATATTTGAATATATATATATCGAAATGTGCAGGCACTATCAAAGATGCGATAAAGCGGGGAGCCTCGTACAGTACGGGGAGCGTAGATTACTCCGTTCCGCGGCTCGGAGCCGCGGGCCGTGCATTCGGTTTGATTATTTTCACGCGCGAAAAGAGCTTCTGCGACGACGAATAAAAAGGCAGGTGACGCGCAGGTGGAAGAAACAAAAAGAGAACGAGAGAAAGAGAGAGAGAGGGGGGGACAGAGAGAGAAAGAGAAATAGAGAGGGACAGAGGGAGCCTTTAAATCGCCCGTCTCGAAAGCGGAACGCTCTCAACGCCGCCGTTCGTGTGCTTCTACACGCGAGAGCGCACGGGCAGACAAGATGAGCTCGAGGCGAGGTAGCGAGAGATGCCACCACAGAGTAATTTTACAGCAAATAGGTTTACACAGCGTTAGGTGGAGGGAAGCGACCTACGAGGCGATACAGCCGCGCATTGCCGCGGGGTGAACGTACTTGACCGTCGTGTACACACGTAAACGTACACGCACACACACGCGCGCGGAGACACGCACACGTATACGCGAAACGGCCGCCGCGGCTATTATTCTCAATTACCATCGGCTATCAGGCATGTCGCAGCCACGTCGCTGCGGCTTCGATGACAAGTGCTTTTGCGCGAAACCATCGCGAACTTTTGCCACTTTCAATTTCACAGCTCGTCAATGCGACATCAAGGTATATTCTGGAATAGGCGTGATTGCTCGAACGGCTAAGTGAATTTTGCCGCTGTGAAATTAAGTAATCATAAACTCGTCATAGGCAAATAAATCTATTCGCCTATGAAGAGAAAGATTAAGGAAGAAACAAATTACCGAGATTCTTAAAGGAATTAAATGCATCGTTTGGGAAAGAAGCGCATCGCGTTGTACCGTTGTCGTACTTAACCAATAGAATTAACGTTAAGGATCGATTGAAGAGATTTACCTTAATTTCTAATTACTGAACATTTTCAATCTCTAGGGAATCTCTGCATAGGATAGAGTTATCATTACGACGGAATGCGCTCCAGGGTTGAAATCCATTCGCTGCCGCTAGTTAATCGCTGCATCGAGGTGATATTTTCTGGCGTACGGGTACGGTGTTAAGCCCACGTATTCCTTATTATTGATTAGACGATACCGCGAGGATTAACCCGATTCCACCGTACAAATGACATGAGGCTGCTTCGAAAATGTAGGAGGGTACCGTAATGAGGCGGACTATTCTCGGAATGCGTCGGGGCACCCGAAAACAGGACCAAGCGCCCTATGGGCGAGCAAGGACGGCGACTACTCTATGGATCAGGCGGTCGGGGGACCGGCCCTGTAATTTCAGGCCCCGTAATGGGGCCTCCAGTCTCACAATTAGACCTTCCTGCGTCATCTCTATCTCCCTCGGCGTCTCGGAGCGTCCTCCTCGCTCGCTGCAAAAGGCACTCTCCTTCTGTGCGCGTCGCAGGCGCTCGATCGAATCTCTCGGCGCTTTAATATCGGCTCGGCAGCGCGGTGGGCATCTGAATTTAGAAAGCGACGACGAATCAATTCTGCGAGGTGGAGAATTCCCCTTCCTCCTTCTCCACCACGTCCTCTCGCTTCGAGTAACTCCCGGTAGATATCTGACGCGTTAATCGCTCGGCGCAGTAACACTTTAGTATGCAAAACGCTGCAGCCAAAAACTCAAATGCGCAGCGCAGGATGCTGCTGCTGCTACTGCTGCTTCATCGTCGTGTCCATGCGTGCGGGATATTTCTCATACATAAATACCAAGCGGGAGGGGAATTTTCTTGTCGACGTTACGAAGAACGGTCTCGCCGACACGCCGTAATACCGTAAGATCATAGATCCGCCGACTCCGTCCTTGCAGAGGGCACGGATCCGAACTCGAAGATGATGACGGTGCATGACTTGTCCCTGCCACCTGCCTCCCTCCGGATCCCCTCGAAAACCCTCCGAGGATAATTACATAGTAGCTTAGCCCTGGCGCGGCAAAGAAGAGACCGCTTTCGCCGCATAAAGTAATGGCTAATCGGAACGATCCGCGGCGGCCGCCGACGACACGTCGTAGGACCCTGAACAGCACCATTAGTCACCTTCTGTATCGCGCATACGTGTGTGCCCGACGTGCACCTTAAAACTCGCATTGACCCGGTTGAAACTGCCCGCGAGAGTACCGACGTTCTTCGCCCCGTCGCGTCGTCGCCGAGGACCGGTTAGGTACATACCTTAACCATCGTCCCTCTGCGCGGAAGCATCCCGTGTTATTAGAGTCGCAATCATAGAAATTATTATCCTCCTTCGGTCCCGCGTACCCTCCCACTACAATCCCTGTCCGTTCCCCGGAGACGTCGCGATGTAGCGTAAGAGGAGACCCTTCGAGAAGGATATCATCGTTAATCCGAACGTCGGATGTAACCGTCGTTAACGAGTCGTCGTCAGGAATGCCGCAATTTCTCGTATTGACATTTACTGTCTAAATGAGATTTCACTACTTATCCAGATTTAATTAAGATAGACGTTGACATACCTTCGTCTCATAAAGCGGGACTGCGGAATTGAAATTAAAATTTTCGCTCTCTGCTATTTTCGTTCCGAGTCATCCTTCAAGTATAATATGCGGCGAAATTCGACGTAAATCGATTTTAAACATAAACGAGTAATTTAGCTATCAAATTCTGAACACGAGAGATTACATTAGTTCCCGTTAAGCCTTGTAAGTTATTTTAGATGTACAACATGCTACAAGATTTGATGTAAATCGGTATGCAAATCTAGATTAATGCTATCTATTAAATTCTAAACACGAAGGATTAAGTCAACTCTTATAACGGAATACTCAATAGAAAATCTTAACGTGCCGTGACAGGTGCTAAGTATTCGCGCACGTGAGGCGTTATATTTAGATCAGTTCCAATCAGAAAGCGTTTTATCACAGCGCATTCTCCGAAACGCAAGCGTTATTTAGCATTAATCTGTCGTTTACGCAGTCGGAGTATGCGGCCAAGATCAACATTGCGAATTTTCATTCGCCGACGACTCTAACCGAGCGCTTGATATTTGTGGCGTTTATGCCTCCTCGTATGCGCTGGCCTTGAAGCCAGTTGCCTCGTAAGCACGATACCGTTCGTTCCTCTAGCGGGGCGGTTCGCGGGAACGGGTTACAAGTTCGGGTTCGCGAGATAATACATGCGAGATGAGAAGAGAAAGAGAGAAAGCGACATACGGGGGAAGAGCGAACGAGGTCTCGAGGTCGTTTCTGGGCGTGGTGGCATCCACCTTTACATCCTCGACGCGGTATATATACCTTTCGGCCTAGCCTACCTCTCTACAAACGTCTTTTCCTTCGACTTCCCCTTGTCTGGGGGCCCGACACCCCCGTTCTCCGCGGGCGCGGGCGCAGAGGGTTTCGGCTCTTCGGGCCATTTATTTTTTCCCGATCCGGCCTGCAGGGCTGTCCAAACGACGGGCTGACGACCATGGCAGACTCGGCCTATTGTTTTAGCCTGGGTACTATTAAATTGAAGCCCGGAGCGATCGACCGGCCGTGTCCACGTGCGTTAACTCGTAGGCGGTTATGGCGCGCATCGTGCCGTCTCCACGAGATAAGTAGGCTTTATCGTTTGCATTTTCATGGAACGCGAATACATAAATCGCACACGAGACGCGATCATAGTTTTATTGAACTCCAAATGATTTCGGACACACGATGGAGTCTCTCCAGCGATTGCCGAGAGAGATGCATTAATCATTAAAGAATTGAAAGGCATGGTCTGAAGAATGTTGTACCCTAACAAAACGAGAAAAATTAGAGGCTTTTTCCCGAGGCGAGATATCTCTTCGGCTGTGTAAAGATTAAGATCCTTAATGTTGCTTTAAGAATCTTAATTCAACTCAAGGCGCTGTAATAGCGCGCAATAATGTTTGTTAAGAGTGCCACTTTGTTACGATAGTCCGCAGAAGAACGCGATGTATATCCTATAGATGCGGGCGCGCACAAGCTAACGAAGAACACTTCAATCAGTATTGCGGATCCCGTGTACCCTTGAGGAGAAACCCTACCGCAACACTACTACCACTCATTACATTTGCAAGTCATTCGACGAAGAGAGGTATTACGCGAAACTAATTACATAGAAAACTCAAGTATCTTCATCCCGGCGGTGAATGCGAGTCCGGCGGAGTCGCGGGTGAAGCAAAAAAAATGGAAACAAAAGGCCGAGGATAATTCACCTCGCCGGTGAATCGAGGGTTACGGGGTTACAATGTATATGCAAGGAGGAGAGCTCTGCGTCGCGCCGGTTCTTCCTTCCTTACGGACACATGCGCCGTTGCGAGAACGGAAGAATGGAAAGAACGGAAGAGCGACGAAAAAATCGAGGGTACTTGCGGTGGCCATCTCCGTCTCACTTTATCTGTGCGAGCGAAGATGGAAACTGCACGACGTGCACCTGGACGAACCATCGACGTCGGAAAGCCGAACGAGAGCAACAGGACTCGCGCGTTCGGCGAGGTAGAAAGAGAAAGAGAGAGAGAGAGACGGGGGGGCGAAGGAAAGGAGGATAGAGGCAGGCAGAGAGAAGAGCATCTCGCCTCTCTGAGCAGCAAACAAAAACTCTAATCGAACTTTCCGAAGCTCGAGCTCCGGAGACTCGTCGGACGTCTTATGACGGGCGCAGGCCCAAGGCTACTAGTGAATGGTTATTCATCCGCACAAAGATGTACGCGTATATACGACTCACGTTGCGTCTCAGTTATTAAAGAATGGGCGTCCCCGTTTAATAACTCTTAAGATATTTATGTATCGGCATGCCGCGCGGAGACCACCCTCTCGTAACGAAGCACGCTTCGATCCCTTCCGCTTTTTTTCCGCCGTTCGCGCGGAAGAGTAGATGCGGATCCTTCAACATACCACCGTGAACGCGTGCGATAGAAGAAATCGCGACTACGATACGCACTTATCTCCCGCCTCCATTCGCTCGTTGTTCAACGATCGCGTCGGCCTCACTTTCCAAGTCAAACAGTGCGGTTTCCGCGCGCGGATCTTCTCTCTCTCCATGACGTCCCGACGTCCAGACGTTGAATTTCTTCAGACTGGTACGTCCACTTTTCGCATCCCGCGTCCGCTCGCACACTCGAGACGCGCGCTCGTGCCTCGATACATGTAATATCCGCCAGCCAGCGCCGTCGCCGCACACCGTTGCCCCTTTCACAAGCTCGATGCGCGATAAGTACTCCTCGATTCAACGAGGTTCATCAGTCATTCGATCCTCCTCTTCTCCGGCGATCTTTAAACATTTCACGCCGCGGCGGCGGCGGTGGCGGTGGCGGCGGCTCTCGCCGGCGGCCAGTCAGAACGCGCGCGAGCGTCTTTAAGCGCCGAAGTAGCACGGTCTTTTTACATATTAAGCCAAGGTTGTGTATCTCACGTTAAGGCGGATATAATGACTCCCTCGCCGCGATATTTCACGCGCGCGCGAACGATACGCCGCGCACAATACACGGCGCTATTCGCACGAATTCACCCCATTGACTCTGGCGAGAGGATACTTGTAGCTCATCGCGATTACCCTCGAGAGTGCCTTCTCCCGGTCCGTGTCTCGACCGCTAATTACTCCGAATGAGCGGGTACACACGGCGGGGACGTACGTACACACGCGTCCGTTATCGTTACAGTGCACGCTGTTCTCATTTCCTTTGCGCGAGGAGCGATCTGCCAATGGCCGGGCCACGTAACCCATCGACCACACTCTGACTCGAGTGCCTTCGTGTTATTCCTCGCGCTCCCTTCGCGGTCTCTTCTCCGGGGCCCTCTGCGACGAGGCACCGGACCGCGTAGAGCCGCTGTTGCTGCTGCGGCCCCGGCGCAGACGCTGCTTGTTTAAATATTAATTATGTATGCCTGACGGTGTACCCCGACGCACACGCACTTGCCTGCATATAGATTGCCTCTGCTAAGTCCCATCGCGCAGGTTCGCACAAATGCGCGCGCGGCTCTCTTCGTCCTACCTACCATCGTTCCGCGCGCGCGTGTGTGTGTATGTGTGTGTGCGCGTTTCTCCACGTACTCTGCCTCTGTCCCTTCTTCGCTAGTCGCATGAAGCACCGTTCCGTATACGCGTTCGGTGCACTTGCATCGCCGAACCGCAGGGGGCGATGTCCCTGGGACTTCGTGTACACCCGTGATACTCCACGTCTGATCTTCCCTTTTTGTTTCTACTTTAATACGGGGCGACGGAAGAATCTGCCTGCATCTTTCGAGCGATCAGCGATAATCAACGCGAGTCTTCTCATGAACTCTTCAACGTGCGACCTTTAAGGGCTGAATTAACGACAGACTTTTACCGATTCCTCTCAGACTCGCACTGACCACGAAGTAGAATATATTTGTTAGCATTGGCGATCACGTCGTTGATTGGTACCGTGTACCCTAGAGACCTTTTCGCAATAGAGCGTACATGCGGCGTCGGAGTAAATCAAGCGGAATGGACGAGATTCTGCGGCGGAAACAGTATCACGCGGGAAGGCATATAAATGGAAAACGCAATTTGTCCACGGCGCGGTTGGTCGCGAGAGTAGATGGCCCGGTTGTAAAGCTCTCGCATCTGCAACATATAGCGCGGTATTCGGTGCTCATAGCCGGCTCAATGACAGAAATTGTATGCTAATTAGGGATAAGAGCGGCGTACACGACCGAGGAGTCTAGGCTTGGTGTCCTTAGAGCGCACTCGCCCCTTTTGTTCCGTTGCCCTTCCTCTTACTTGCTCTTAACGGTCGTCGCCGTCGTCGACATCGACTTTCCTTACGCGAACTTTATATTTATCGTCGCGGACGGCGGCGGCTGTATTCGTATCCGCGACAACTTATCTTGCGTTTTGTCACGATGATGCAACGTGCGTAAGTACACACGGCGAAAGCTTTCGCAGCCGGAAAAACGTGCGAACCGTTAACCGCGAAAACCGTTCGTAAGGTCTACCATAAGTTCCGCGTGTCTTTCGTGATAAATGAAAGAGACAGCGAACCTCACGGTTAACGCGCGGCCCTAAGTCGATAGCTGATATTTCTATTCTCGAGCTTCCTCGGAATGGCAAGTGCCGGCCCGTCGCAGTCGAGATGCCCGCAGGTGGTATTGATCACTGACATTGTGGTATTCGTATAATGACCCGCTGATAGCCGGTGCTCTGCTCGCGAGAGAAAGGGAAAGGTTGCAGCGTGCCGACATGCCGGATGATGGACGGCGAAAGCAACAGAGGAAGCGCTGCCGGGGAGAGAGAAGACTGGATATACATTGATTGGATACAAGCGGAGGTTGTTACCACCAGCTGGCACCTAGACCAATATCGCCTGCTAGCAGTAAGGTGCACCGGCGAGGCGGTCCGCCGCTTCTCTATCGAGTCGTGCATCGAGTATCATCGATTCCTACTTCTCTATCGACGAGGCGGTCCGCTTAAACGTTGGAAAGTAGACAGACGTGCGGATACGTGCGCGCGTACTGTCGGACCGGCTGGAAATAACGATGTGCCGAAACAATTTTTCCTTGTCAGCCGGTCCCGATCACGCGATTCTCACGTGAGAATTATCTCGGCATCACGATACCTAGTTAATTAATTTAAGTACCGCTCGGTGAAATCGAAGTACCAGCGAACAATCGATGTATACAGACTGCATTGTAGATGATAGAAACTTCCAAACATTTCGGACTAATGAAGTTAGAAGAATTAAAAAATGGCCGTATAAAAGTTCCATGGCATTACTGTACTATTTCACATTATATTTCTATATATGTTGCGGACACCGCGCCGATTTTTAGCTAATTAATCCCAATCTCTGAAAGCCAGCGATATTCAGCGATCGAATTAGCATGGCTAAATGGGGGCGAGATATATAGAGTAATCTAAGACACGGGACGGCGCTAACCTTCCGTCACGAAAAGAGGAGCACCGGCACGGCGACGGATAGGGCAGGATGAACAAAGAAGAGCGGGAGAGGAAAGCGGCAGAGCGGTGGACCGCCGGCAAGCTGACCTCCCGCTTGACCCGAGACGCCTCCGCAACGGCGACCTTAACCATCGTCGTGGCGGTTACGGTCGCGATCGCCGGCGGCCCCCGAGAAGCCGCTCCCGGATTTATTTAATTAGTCCCTGAGGTACTACCGTGCCTCGTCAACGTGTCCGTCCGACTGTTGCTCTTTCTTTCTTACTTACTCCTTCTCCTGTTTCGTCTGCCTCTTACTCTCTCTCTCTCTTTTTCTCTCCCCTCGTCCGTTCTCGCATTCGTCCTTACGTTCGTAAGGCGACTTCTTCTCTCTTCATCTGCGCTCTCGAAGTAGCACATTAGTCCTCTGCCCGCCTTCCCTCTCCCCCTCTCTTCGGGTATTCACATGCACGAGAGTACGTGAAGCAACGCGCCAGTATACGCCGGCATATACCGATGCTAATTAAACGAAACACAGACCCTAGATATTTATCCCACGCTCGACAACGACGCTAACCGTCGTGATATCCATTCGTAATGCGTTCGCGGTCGCGAACGAAGGCGGCTGCAATCGTTGATCCGGTACGGAACTCGGTCACCGAATTTGGAAAATCTGTATTCGATCTCGAAGAACAATTGGCACCGCAGCGACCAACTTCGGCAATTCACAAGCGATTGCGTCAACGCTTGTTATTCCTCGATCCATCCCGACTTGACATAACAGCGTGCGGTGTGCAATTTTATGTAACTCTTTCAAACTATTATTTATTGCATTAGCGCTAACCGAAATGCCGGACAGCTGCTTTCGATTATTCTCAACATCCGTGACTCAAGGCTCACCCGAAACAGGATAATTGATGACGAGATAGTAGAAATAATCATGTGACACGCGTATGCTGAATTTACCTTAAAGGACATGGAAAGACGGAGAGGAGAGAGACAGTTCCTCGGCGATTCGCGATGTACACATATTTGCGCACATATTTACGATAATCGGGAGGCGAAACGTCAACCGTGACACACATGCGGCGCCTCGCGCGCTTACTCCCGATTTACGTCGCGTTCAACGCCGTTTTAACGTTCGCCACGGCCGCGTTGCGCCAATCCCGCGATGCCCCATCGTGCGCATTGCGTTATCATTACCATTTTAACTCATGCTAATGCGGCCGCGCGCGCTGGTAGCTCATGCAAATGTTTCCCGCGGCCGCCGCCGCCACGCTCGTGGCCCCCGACGAACGATGTTGCATTCATCAGGCCGGATGATTTGAAAAATCTCAAGGACCCTCCTTTCTTTGGGTCTTTAGCACTGTGACGTCCATGATTTATTGAGTAATATTCAGCGGCGTATTGGCCGGCGAAAAAAGGCGCGTAACGTTAATCTGAATAATGAGCCCCCGGCATCAAGCACCGACCGCCACCTTTTCATTGCTATCGATAAATAATGCCCAACCACTAACCCTTCGCTCACCCCCCCCTTCCCCTCCTCTCTCTCTCCCTCTCCTCCCCCTCCTCGCGTTCTCCCTTCTCGCCATCGATTTCTTTTCCTTCTTCCTTTTTTTTTTGCACGGTATTTATATCGAGTCACTTGTAATACGAGCGATGTGATCTGATTTCAGTCGCGAATCTCAGACGCTACCTGCTGTCTGTATACGTCTCGCGATCCCGCGCTCGCGAATAAAAGCGAGCGGCCCCATTTATCTTGTCCCGTAACCAGACTATCCTAGCAGATCTCGATTAGCGCGCGAGCGCACTCGAGACGCGAGGCGCTTTGCAGCCTGGTTCGTTGCGCCATGGTTCTCGGCGGAAAAAGTACTGCCCGTTCAATGGATCTAAATTATGAGCGTAATATATGCGTCGCGGTACCGAAGCGGGAACGCGCGACCAGAATTTCGGATAAAGATCGAGATCACTAACGACGACGACGTGCCGTTGCCGCGGGGATTGATTTCTCCCCGAAGCTTACCGCCCGGTCCAATTAACATAACATAGCAGTCAGCTGCGCGTAATATAATCAAATGGCTCATTTATCTGTCCCGTTTGTATAATGCATTCCATTCTTCTCAAATAATCATGTCATAAGCGCGTCGCGAGCCGCTGATAGAAGCAATTCGGATTTATGCCTCGTTGATTATATCTCTTTCCGTATGACGACGTTATCTTATACTACGATCTGGCTAATAGGTACAAGCACGCGTTTTCATTTTTTTTTATCGCATGGCCTAGCTCGCGAGCCGGTTATTAATAAATGGAAATTCGATTCGACACTGGGTGACACACGTGGCCGTCCGACCGTCGCTGAGATTCGTAAAACGCGCGAGAGTCGTCGAACGCGCGGCCAACAAAAGCACCCATCTGGTCGACCATAAAGCCGTTCCTACTCGGATCGCTATCGCGCTAATAGCTACGAGCGATATCTTTCGTATCCTTTCTTATCCCTCCTCATCGGACCTTGCGAAAATATCCGACGATTCTCTCCGAGAAACCGATAGATACCCGACGCGGCTTTCTTTCGATCTTACCCTAATAGGTAAGCAAGACTAATAGCTACGTATTTCGAGACGGTCTTATTTCTTCGCTGATCGGACGAGACTACCTGGGTCCGCTAATAGATAGAGATTCCGAATCGTGAGTTCGCGCGAGATTGACCGATAAATTCCGGGTTGCGCGACGCGACCGAATGGAGTCATGCCGGGTGCATCAGGGAGAGGAGGCGATTCTAAGCATGAAAGAGGGTCGCGGTGATATTTACCTTCCCGGTAGAGTCGACGACGACAACGGGAACAAAAGGAAGAGACGAGGAGCGAGAGGGAGCGGAAAGAAGAGGTTGTGCGGAGAATATGCGCCTCTGCTCCTGATGCCGCCTCGTCCTTGTCCTCGCCCCCATCCAGCAAAACCCCTTCTTCCCTCCTATCGCCGATGGCCAAGAAACTGCGGCTCAGTCCCGACGAAGGAGGGGCGCATTGTGTGTTTCCGAGAACGTTGCGCTTATCGGTGGATCTGTCGCGGTAATGAGGTATCAGCCACCAGCAAATAAACGAATAAATATAAAGAGGTGGAGGTGGATGAGGAGGAGAAGGAAGCTGGCGCGGGGAACGAGGGTGAGAGGGTGAAGGCGGCGATCGAGAACGAGAGAGGGAGGAGGAACAGGAGGAGAAGTGGTGTCTCCTTCGCCAAACTCAAGAAGAGGAGTCGGGCGGCCGAGGGAAGCCAGCAAGTCGGGGTCCCACCGATACAATGCTTCGATTAAACATTCGCTGCCTAAATAATCAGGCGCGCTTCGACCCGCAGAGACTGCCGAGAGGCGACGAAAGGGAGAAGGATCGTGAAAGGGAGAACGAGGGAGGAAGAGAGAAAACGTCTGTTCGAACGTGCGCTCGAGCAAGAGGAACGCAAGGGAACGAGAGCTGCGTCGAAGACGAGCTAAAGAAAAAGAGAGAGAGAGAGGAAGAGGCGGAGGAGGAGATTCCGGTTCCGACCGAGTGGGAATCGAACACGTTCTCCGCCGTTTCTCGTTTTCCATCCGCGCCAGATCCTCCTCCCTGCCCTTCCCCCCTCCCATACGTTCTCCTCCGCGTCCTCCTCTTACACTTCGTCGGACCTCACGAAGGTCTTCTTCGGCGCGTCTTCCCTCTCGCCGTCCTTACGCTAAGTGTATATACGTATTATGCAAAGCGAGTAACCGTAGGTGGCCTAGGGAGCCAGACGCGCAGTGTGTAATTAATACCGATGCTCTCGTTGTCCCTTTCCCTTCTTCCTCTCCTCCAGTTCCCTTCGCTTATACGTCTTTCCAGAGCGTGCCCTGTCTCTGCCGGTCCAGTCGCGCAAGCGAAACGCAGGTCGTCTCGATGAATATTAGATTAATGCGCCGACCGTGACGATAGTACGACAGTTATCCTTGTCGAATTAGTAATCGTAGACAAAGGGATTCTTCTGGAATCCATTCGCACCGCAGAAGACACATAAAACTAAATTTAAAATCGGGTAGTGAAAAAGTAATCGTCGTCGTCAAAAACAAGATATAAAATATAGATGTACGGAATCCTTTAATCATCTTTTTATCACTTTAATGTTGACGCGTCGTTTATTTCAAACGTTGCAATATCAAGACAGATCTCTGGGAAGATCTGTTTAGTGTTCTCGGAAAAATGCTTGGAACGAGCTGCACGAAGACGAATTGTTACGTCGCGACTCCGAATTCGTTGACGTAACGCGGGCGTATCGCAGGATTGAGTTATCTGACGGTGAAAATCAAGCGGTAGCGCGTGCCTTCACTAAATAATCCGTCCGGTGGAGACGCGACGGTAGCCCCCCTGGCGCGGTTCTAACGGGATCCCGGGGACACGATGGAATTTTCAATGAACTGCGACCATCGACACCCACGCCCCGAGATGTTTCCCTGCGTGGACACTAGCATTAAAGACGTATACCATCGTCAGTCTCCCTGGAGCTCGACACGAACCTAGACGAACTATAAGATGCGATGTTTGTGGCATAATACGCGCAGATTACGGCGCAACGTGACTTATCCCGAGAAATAGGCTGCGAGCTGAACGCAAGTGACTCGTAGTAAAATAAATCTCGAGGAGTACTTGTTATGCATTAAATATTTATTTTAAATAAAAATTTATAGTTACTTAAGTAACCCTAATTGAGGAAGACAGAAATTTCTAATTTCTTTTAGTATAAATTTTTATTTAAAATAAATATTTTACTTACTTAAGTAACCCTAATTGAGGAAGATAGAAATTTCTTTTAATTAATAGAAATATCAACCATTCTTAGAATATTAGAAAACTGTTATTCTCAATAAATAAACGTGTCACATGCATTCATATAAATGTATCTTACAGGTAATATTAAGTAAAATAAAAAAGTTTACAATAACAAGCACCGTGAGATTTTCAGATGTCTCTAGAAATTAAATCTCTTCCCGTAAAATAAAATTATTATCGCCTCGTTTGAAAATTTCGTAGAATCCGTGGAGGATGTAATCTCCCTTCCACAAGATGTTAGAGGCTTTTCTGGCTTGCTTTCATCTTGATGCTATCATACCGAATCATCCTGCGCATCTAGGCGTTGCTTTTGAATTCCTATAACGGTCGAGCAAGGCGACTATATACAGCGGAGGAGCAGCACAGGTCGGGGAAGAAAAAGCCGAATAGCCGGAGGACGGAGAGAGAAAACTCAAGTTTAAAGTTATTCGAGCATGTAATCCGTGGCGTTCCTTCCGTAAATCATGCACAACAGTATTACTAATTCGAAATATCGCTAAAAGATTAATCTTTGGCGAAGTGTCGATAATTCAACGTTACGCAATCGAAATATCGCTGGGCAGATAAAGAAATTCCACGTCATCGAGAAAGCTTGTTTTTCACAATGAATAATCGGCTCACGGTACCATGTAGAAAGTGCATTATTTCTAACAATAGCACATTATAAGACCACATAGTATTACAATTTAATATCGTCGCTTGACGGCGACGTATTACGAATTATTCTAATGCGTCTTTACCAGCGGATATCGATATCTTTAGTACGTGATAATAATTGACGTTTGCTCGCTGATTGCGAAACGTTTAATTGAAAACGTGTAGCCGGACGTGGCTAATCCATTAAGTATAATTCGTGAACATGCATAATCCTGTATGATGCCGGAAGCCGATTAAACGACAGTTATTATCCGTATTGCGTTCTATTCATTATCTATCATCATATGATATCATCAATAGGGGCCGTACAACTGCCGCGAATCTTAATCGAACTAATCGAATTGAAAGCTTGTGCTTACCGAGAAGCTCCAAACGATCATTAGCGTTCGATATAACGAAAGTATCTCTATTTATAATAAGCACAAGACTAATCTTACTCCTCCCCGTCGTTATACTCATTTTACTACCTCCGGGAAACTCCTTCGCGTAGAAGCTGTCGCGCTGAATTTCTTATGGGCCATTGATATATGGTACTCTTCAGCTGCGCAAGCCGGGTGCACGAACACGGTAAAGCGTCATTCACATGGAGACGGTTTTCGCGCCACTCAGGTTCCAAGAACAATGCAATCAGACGATGTTCTTTGACGTTTCGAATTAAAGCGTGCGTATCAGCCGACGTTGCTTACGTTGTATCGCGATCGTACCGCGACCGTTCCTCGATTGGAACGTCATCGACGGAGTGGTGTGAGTTTACCCTAAAAGATCGTTCGTGACTTCGCCGCGACAGAAGAGTATATAATTGCTTTAAGATCGCCGGGCGGTCCGTGGCTATGTGACACTCGTTAGCGATGTAGAGCTCTTGCATGCACGCACGCACGTACGCACGCACGCATCACGCGGTGCATCTGCCTTCTGCCCAAGATAAGGTGTGCACGAATATGCGTCTGATAGAAATAAAGCACACACGGCCATATATTTAATAGCTGTTGATCGATTTGATATCGTAGATACATGATATTTATACGACTACCGCGTTCGGTGCAGCAATTTCACTGCGAAAGTAGCAATTTTGATTTTAATAGGATTAGATTAAGATTACTAAGATTTAATTGAACTGCCGAGAGACTAATGCGATGGAAATTTCGTTTTATAATTACACTTAGGAAATGCAAATCTCTTTGATAGCATCGTTTATTCTTACAAATATTCCAGTCCCGATAAAAAAATATCAAGATTTTGCTTTTACTTTCTCGACAGACATTGGTCACGGTCCAGCGAATACGACTGTGAGATGTATGTAACGCAATCGTTACACGGCGAATTGATGCCACGGCACTCAATGAGCTCAAGATTATCGGATAACTGTATCGACTAACCGGTATTGCGGCTGCATTATACAATCATATTTAATAATTTATTCATTTGTCAGATGAAATTTTCTTTGCTAATTTCAATCGCGTTTCAACAATCTTGTTCACAAGTCACTTGTTTATTTAACGGCAAAACCAAGCTTGCTTGACAGAATTTATGCGCGACGTTATGTATGAGACGAGCATCGAAATGTCCTCAAAGTGCACTGATCGTGGTGAAATGGTATACTAGCTAGTTCTACAACGGCAATATAAATTGACCGGTAACACGATATTCAATATCTAGAAACCTTCCATTAGCTATACCGATGTATGACCAAACGGGAAAAACCGGCGAATGCCCACTTGGTCCATCTAAATTCCTTACGAAATGTTCAACGTAAAATACGCGTAAAAGTACGTTAACTTCGTTAAGGAAAGCTTCGCAGCTCATAACATTTGTTGCGCGCGCGCTGCACTTCTTGCGCCCCTGAATTTCGACCGTGAGCAAGCTGCGCCCACCCTAAAAAAGAGCCACGCTCGATTTCGCAACGCATAATAAGATGTCGACGGTATATATCACGGCATGTGAAAAAGAGAGAGGACGTGGACGAGAGAAAGAGGAACGAAGTTACGCTAAGAGGAAGATCACTAAGTCGTAAGAAACGGCAAACGGTTAAAATGTGATAAAGCCGACGGATACCGGCCCGCTATATCGGTGTTAATCGAGTCGTCGAATTAATTGGCGTTGCTCGCAGGAATCTCTACACGAATATATTGAGTTATGAAATTGGTTCCTGATAAGATCTCCATGCGCGCGGGCACGGCGAAGTCGTCGGCCGAGGCGAAGAAAAACGGACGTGGCGATCGCTAAAAAGCGTCGCCACAGCGATCTTACAGAAAAATGCGGCTCTAATGGACGCCATAGGCATCCAAAGAAGGTCTTAATTACAATATCCGACTACGCAGCTCGCATATACTAATGAGAAACCGAGCGGATGCTAGATTTAAAAATATGGCTCGCGGTCGAAGCTATATAGTCCTTGCGTCTACGATCCGGAGATATTACATTCACGAGCAGAGATTATTCGTCATCATATTACATGTTCATTTTCACGTCGCATTTATCATAATCAAATATCCGTGTTTACGGAAGACGACGACGAGCCAACTTCATTCCACGTATAATAGAGTTCGCGGTGGGAGACCTCGCGATCGTGACCGCGAATACCTCGGGGTTAGAGACGAGATTCGTCGACCCCGGGCATACACACCACTCTGCTAAAAATCTCCACGTGGAAGCCCTGGTATTCTACGTATACCTGCCGCACCGACCGAAATCGGCATTAGGATGCGCGGGCGTCCGCGTATCCCGTTTCAAGATGAAGATAGGCTCTCTCGTCCCGGCTCGTTGCCGAGAGGAGAAGGAGGAGGAGCAGGAGGAGAAGAAGAAGCCTAGAACCTCTACCATCGGGCAGCGGCTCGTGGAAGAAGAAGAAGCCCTCCTCGCGGCCCCTGACGTGCACATTTATCACCCTCTATTGTTGCCGGGCCAAACATCCGGCCTCACGGGCCGCGTACAGAGACCTAACCCACCCTCGCCTCCTTCCCCGGGCTCCCGAAGAATTGAGATTCGCGGGAGCAGCTCGGTGCCTTCTCTCACCCCGAAAGACGAGAGAGCCTGACCTGACAACTGCCGCGTGAGATTACTGACCTTACAAAGGATCTTCACCCCGCCCGGAGGCTATCAAAAGGATAAAAGTCCACGATGCTACTCTCGTAACGTATCCGCATGATGCATCATCGAAATTGCTCTTCAAGGTTCGACATATACGATCACGTTTAAGAGGCTTGACAATTATGTAAATATCACGTCCCTATGCAGCTTGATAACTGGCGCGTACTTATGTAACGTTTAACGTTCGGGATATTACAAAAGCGTAAGATCGAAATCATCGCGTCGTTCTCCGGACTGGCGATTATCTGCGTTCCCTCATCTCGCACTCGCAACGCCTTGTTTGCACATTGCCTTTCCCATTAACCTAGTCATTACGTGTCCCGTGCATTGTCTCCGGTACCCCGTACTTTGCACGTAGTCTATGATCGGTGCCTTCTTCGTGGCAACAGTCGACCCGCATCTAATTTCCCATTATGCTCCTTATCGGTCGTCGTTCCGTTTCTCTCGACCACGTACGTCCGCGCTCGTACGGAAAAGAATGCGCAAGATGTAATCCAGACAATTGATAATCGCCCGGCGTCGTCGCAAATAATTGTTATCGAAACTCGAAACGTCGAATTTTCCTATTACACCTCCCACTCTATTGTCCACGCTCACGATCCGTTGCTTCAGCTAAGCTACAAGTCAACACGTAACTAGATTTTCTATTTTCTAAAGATAAATCCGCGCGCGGAACAAATACGATTCGATGCTATAACGACGCGAAAATAATAGTCCGAGTGCCGAATCGCTCGCTGCGGTCCGCATGGCGACCAGTCGTCAGGTCATCCAGGAAGTCATTCCGAACGACTCACCCAGGGGTGCCTCGCGCCGAGATCGTCGTACGGACGTTATTCCAGATCCGCGAGAGGCCGGGCCCGGGTTCCCAGCGTGCGGCAGCGCGGGTTCCTGCTTTTTTCGGGTGGAACGCGAGGAATCGCCTTATAAGCGAAGACGCGGAGGCTCAAAAAAAGGGAGAAGGAAGAAGATGGACGAACGGACGAGCGTGCGGGCGAACGAACGAACGAGCGAACGAACGAAGGCAGCGGCAAAAGTTGCTGCAGCGGAGGAAGAAAAGGAGGAAAAAAAGGTGCGCGACAGTCGGCGGCGTTCGTTCGCTTCTCCGCACGACTCGTACTCTTCGCGATTCTGCCGGTGTCGTCCTTGTTCCCTCCAGCCATTGGCCGGTCCCGAAACGGACGAATAAAAGAGAGATAGGATTGCCCCCTTTTTCTCTTTCTCTCTCTTTCTTTCTCACAGTGATGAACACGGTGGCCGAGAAAGAACGCCGGAAGAGAGACGGAGAAGCACCGCACAAGAGACACCGCGCGGACGGAAAGGAAAGAAGAACGTAGAAAGGAGAGAAAAGAGACAGTTGGAAAGACCGTGGAGAACGGTGATGAGACCGACAGAGAAAGAAGGAGAGGCGACGGGTCTTAACCGAGAAGAAACTTCTATCGTGGACTTGACTTTTCTCCGTTTCTTCTTCTTGTCGTCGCAGCTTTGACGGTGCTGATAGAGGCCCCCTGAATGCCGCTTCGCGGAGAAATGTCACCGAGATCCGAGATATCAGTTATCAATTAACGAGAGCACTCTCGGCAGGACCGAAATGCATTGCTCTTCGTCTCGTGGAAGCCGTTTCGGCCAAGCGACAGGAGCGGACGGGCGCACCACGTAATTTAGGAACCAACGTGGCTGTCCAGGAAGAAGTAAAGAAGCAGCGGCGGCAGCAGTAGCAGCAGCAGCAGCAGCAGCATCAGCAGCAACGGGCAGCAGGCGGCGAGATAGAAGAAGAATGAGAGAGAAAAGAACACTGTGCACGACGACGGTGAAAGGGGACCGAGAGGAATGGCGAAAGGGCTCCAAGGAGGAAGACATCTGAAAGGGGAAGCGGGCCCTACCAACCGCGAACGATCGGCGAAACAAATGCAAAGTGGGGACCCCGGGCCGGGGTCCGATTTCGCGATCGAGGACTCTACTTGGCGCTCGCGGTACCGCCTTAAAGTATCTACTTGCCGAAACAGAGAATGGGGGCGACAGGAGGAACGGGAGACGGTTAAGGGCCTTGCAAAACCAAACGGACAAACTCGAGACTGGCTGGCTGCCGCTACTCTCAGCGGTCCGATCGCACGGGGTGAGACAAAGACCGTTCGCGAGACCGTACGTAACCATAATTCTTTCAAAGGGGCTCCGACACGCGGGTCCGCGCAGACCGATCATTGCGTTCTTTACAAAGTGTCATCGGGGCGAGCGGTGTCCGAATAAAAGGCCCGCGGAGACACACGGTCCCGGAGACCGAACGTCTAGTAGCGCTTTATGTCACCGGACTGGGCCCATTTATGCCGAATTTGGGCAGCGCCGGAGGAGTTCGAGGAAGAGGGACCCTATATCGGGGCGCACACCGCGTTTGTGCACACGTATGCATGTAAATGCATCCATGCGGAGTTATCCTGCTGCATCTCTGCGCCGCGGTGTTTAATAAGCGTGGTGTACACTTTAACTTTCGACTGCTCGGACGGGGATTAGCATAAATACCATTATATCGCGGGTCAACGGCGAATCTCGGTTTCCGATCGTCGCTGCCTCGATCAATTATAATTTACGTCCGTACGGATACAAGAGGCATTTCTCATCTTTTTGCCGGACCAACAACCTCAACTGAATTCGAGAAGGCACCGCGCATTGATCGATGTTGAATTTATGCTTATGAGCGCGCCGGTATATCCGCGCGATTGGCAATTAAGTCTTTTTATACGCGCGAGCCGCATTAAGGACGGTTTAAACGGATTTTTCTGATTAGAACGTAACTGTATCGTAGATCTCATCTCCCGGACGGATACGGAGGCAATTTGTTACTTACACAACTCGCGTCCTACGCGCGCGCGCTCTGGTGCGTGACTGGTTAATCGTAAGTGACGGATTCGGTGTCTTACCTGAAAGCAAACAAAGTATTTCGGATTAGTCACATTTGCAATGTAAATCAGATAAACGCGTTTCTCCTCTACGTGATATCTCTGGCCGAGCGCATGTGTAACTCGGCCATTTGATCGTCAGAGAAAATGTATTCTCCGTGTGTGCCCCCTGCGCTCGCGCAAGGTCGATGTAATCCGCGTTTTTAAACCGCATTCAACTTCCCTCGCGCAAAAAGATAATATAAACGTTAACGCGCGTTGCTTAACGCCACGCACGTCGCGCATCGCTCATCATTTGATCTTGATTTCTCTTTATGTAATACACATCTCACACGATTACCAAGTAAAATACAATTTATGAAAGGGAACGCGCTTCCCGCGCGCCGCAAAAAAACGCCCGAGGGACGCGTTTAAGACAGGTCAGGGGGAGTCTTTCCCTGCCGCGATTTCGGCGCATACCGGTTTTTCGAAGTTAATCGCATAAATTACAATTATTACGATCATCATTCTCCTTCGGTATCCGGGCCGTATCGTCGTGTTATGTAAATCGCCGCTGGCACTAAGACGCAATAAAAGACCTCGCGCAATAAACGGGCGACATAATATCCGTTATTGGGAAGTTATTAATCGGTAGAGCGATCGGGGATACAAAGACACGCTCGATAATTCTTCTGTGTTTGCACGAAACGCGCGTTGGTTCTTGGATTCGAATGCGCGAGTCGATGGAGAACGACGACAGGGAGAAGAGAGGCATTCGCATCGGGTTAGACCCGTTCTGCACCCGACGCATAAGCGAAGCCCCCCTTTCTCGTCGATGCATTATGCCGATACGCGCGTGTGCGGAAGAGCAGGCGGCGGGCGGATGCCCCTCGCCGCTACCTGTGTTTGTGACGGTGATATTTACGGTCCGATAGAATCGGCACTCTCTCGCGCGACGTGGACGAAAACGAGCGATGGCCCGAGGAGAGAGAGACATGGAAGGTGGTGCGGAGGGACGCGCGTAGAGCCGATGGACCAGCTCTCGCGCGCGTGTGAGTGCGCGCCGACACGTATATCCGCACGCGCGTGCGTGTGTGCGTGCCCTGCGCTTTTTTTGCGGCTTCAATTTGAATTGAAAAAGGCTGTGGATACGAGGACAATAGGTTGCGCCGCCACCGCGTCGTCGTCGCCGCCGCCGCCGTCGCCGGATCCTCTCGGTTACTTCTCCCTCCCCTCCTACCTTCCCTCAAAACCAGCTACTCATTCTTCTACTCTTTCTCACTGTCTCTCGTTCTCTTCCTCCTTTCTCTCTCGGCTCGATGACGACGAGAATGAAGATCCGGACGGAGATGCACCTCGCGCGGTCCTCGTCACGCTTTGCCTCTCGTGGAGACGCAGCCTCCCCCTTTCGCCCTCGGGCCATTCCCTCTTCCTCGTTCAGACCCTTAGATCCAGCGCTACGTCCTCTTTAAATACACTTACGCTAAGTATTATCATGTCACCGGCAAAACAATCGCTATCCCTACTTCCCATTCCGTCCTCTTCTCGCTCTCGTTCCTGGGATTTTCGTGTCCTTGTCGGTTTCTCTCTTTGTTCCGGCTCGTTTATCCGTGCCTTTCCTCCCTCCCCTTAGCCATGTACTCTCGGCTCTATCTCGCCAAAGACAACAAGGATGATCTCGGGTATCCTCCTAGCTCTCTCTCGAATGTGGAATCAGATATTACGTATGCACGGCCTAAACCATGCTCGTTGTCCTCTCCCATTCTTCTTCCTCCTCCTCGTCGTTTTCTCTTTTACGCTCCTTCGCTCCACGATGCGATCTTTCTTTTTTCGGAAATTCACGGTCGTTCCTCTTGACATTCACTTTTAAATAACATGTAGCAACTCATTCATTATTCTACATGGCGAATTATGAAACCAACTTATGCCAATATCTCTTGGATTACGATAAAAAAAATAATAAAATTTACATATGCGACAAAAATATTCATATACTTTGAAGAATGCCATCGACATTGGTTCTTGCGTGTTTGAAATTTAGACTGTTAGGACTTCATGAG
The DNA here is from genome assembly GCA_003063805.1 of Aphaenogaster ashmeadi. NCBI lineage: Eukaryota > Metazoa > Arthropoda > Insecta > Hymenoptera > Formicidae > Aphaenogaster > Aphaenogaster ashmeadi. The sequence continues at coordinate 70,707 of NJRQ01000315.1, forward strand.
ACGTCGAAATAAGAAAATTTATTTCCTAGAGTGGCCGGCAATCTTCGTAAATCTTTCCTCGTTTTTATCTCAGGATTTTTGCATCGTCTATATAGCCTGCCCATTTCTCCTCCCGGGCTGTTCTTAATTTCCATCTCGTCGACCGGCCGTGTCGATTACACCGAACCGTGAATCACGCGACGGCCAATCGGCGTTGAACCGCGCGATCGTTAAATCGAACATCCGCCGAACCGGGTCAGATCGCTCGCCAGGCGATGCGTTGCGTCCGGTCCTCGATCTCAATCCGACCCCGCCGTGGCCGCCGTGACACCGACCCAGTAATCGACGCAACATCGGCGATGCATCGAGAGTAAGCACCACTTTAAGGAACGACACCAAACCGACCGACCGATTGGCGAACTGCGTTGACGAGCTGCCTCGACGAATGTTCGCTGCTGCCTGTACCGGTCAATTTTATTGCTAATAGGAGTCCGATGGAGTCCAGAACACCAATGTAATTTCCTCCTCGTAAAGACCTTCGTCTCTCTACGCCCCTTCGCAAGCCGGCCGAACCTCGTGAAGCGTCTTCTCGAGTGTCTCTATTTTGGTTTCATCGGGGATGCATCTTTAACCCACGTGATCCCGCAGGATCCCTCGAGCTTCCCCGCGATCGCGTCCTACCTTTCAACGAAATCCAGCTCGCGTGCAAAGTCGATGCACGTTTAAGTGCATTGCAAAAGGGGAGCGGTGGAGCAGGAGGAGGTGGGCGGGGAGCGAATTACCGATCGCGCCACGACGCGAAAGGAAGGAATCGGTGGAAGAAGACGGGCAAAAACGAATTTACGACTATCCGGTCGTTTTATCTGCGAGGGCCCCCCGGGCCCTTGGACCCCGGTTCACGGATCGGCGTTCACCGATCGCAGCCCCGTTCGCAAGATATTCAGGAAACTGTCAATAAGGAAACGATTCACGCTTCGCAGAAACACGATAGCGGAAATTAACGGTGAACGTATAATTTTAAATACTGAAATATTGTTGACGTCTAATTGAAGACAACGCACTTCTCGCGATACGCGCTTCGCCTCGATTTATTAAAATACTTTTATAAAAATATGGAAAAATATGAAATATCTTGAAATTTTATAAGACGTGTGATGTTAGGATTGCAAGGCATGCGCGACGGTAACAACTTGAAGGTCAGAATATTACAACGCGACTCTGATATCTTATCTCTTCATCAAAAAACTGACGTCTCCGGGATTTATTTCTGAGAACTACGATGCCACAGGTGACCTCGGCTCGACGTGTGTACATCATAAGCGGATATTTAAAATTCCGCAGCGAATCGCGCGGCGGTTTTAGAATTCGCCGATGAGCGAGTGCGTCAAGTAGAATGCACGCCGAAGGTACGCAAGCATCATGCAAGCGCGTGGTATGACGAATGCCAACGAGAGTAAAACCACGTCTCGCGGTAACGATCAAGCGGCGGCGCGCTTCCGGTCGCGTCCGGGGCCGATGGAGGAAGAGAAGCGGAGGTGAAACAACGCTGGTGCCGCATTCACGTCCTTTCTCTCTCGTCCTCGTCGCGTTCTTCTCTCTCATTCTATTCCATACCGGTCGTAAAAGGGACACCGCGACCAGTACGTGGCCATGCGTGTACGGTATCCTCACGGGTCGCATACGAATCGCTTCATTTCTTTCTTCGTCCCTCGCGCCGCCGCGTCGCGGCTACATTTCTAATTCGGGGCCCGTGGCAGGCCCCTCTCGTAAAAGCGGAGGGACAGGCACATCAGGAAATACCACCCGTCATAGGATGCAGTTATGATATGCTTATCTAAACGGCCGGCTGTCATGGATCGCCTCGTATTCGCTGTTTGCCGTCGTTCCTAACTCGCATATTCAGCAAAACGATATTATATTGGCAGTTTTGCCGTCTATTGAATCGACCACGAGGCTGACAGCCCCGTCAATGTCCGGTCATAAAGGCTACGAGGCTCGTGAATATTTGCGAAAATTAACAGAAATTAAATAACAAATTAATTAAAGAGAAAATTAACAGAAGTAAATAACAAATTAATTAAAGAGACGCCGTGAAACTATAAACTGTACGAATTATCGTCCATGTTGCTGAAAATAATTTAGATTCATAAGTTTCTCTTGAGGAGAACGACAGACACGTTCTCGAAATCTAATTCGGTCGGTTCAGGCGTCAATCGAAAATGAAAGATAACGTCTATACTATCTACAATTGTCAAAACTAACATCCACAATTTTTTGTCTCAAATTAAGACATGCTTTGTAATATGTAAATTACTGAAAGTCATCTAAGCAAAGATCGTTAATCATACTTGGAACTCCACAGGTTTCAATTAACGTCCAGATAAGCTAAGGACTCGATTGGTAATGGCCCTAGCGTAATTTATAGTTTCGTTCCAACTACTCGACGCATCACAGAAATTATCTGTGACCGGCTTGTGCAATTAACGTGTTGCTTCGTTGTCGTGTCTACGGTAAACGCGCTCCCACTTTCGAAAAAATTGTATTAAACAAATATTAAATAAAATTTAGTTTTGGTCCTGGACTTTATATTTACGTTTTTAATTCAATATAACGACGCTTCTTTACATTTCAGAAAACTAGCAAGAAAAATGTGTGTCTCTATTAATATCTTTGTGTTTGTCCGGACACGCAAAAATCATTAATTAACAAAATCAACAAGTTTCGTGTAAATCTGTACGAGGATGCAATTCCAGATATAACGATAAATTTTCGTCCTCTCGTACGGCAAAAATAATTTCTCCGACGGTTCGCGTCGACGATGGCAGGTATGGTGTGGGTGAAAAAATGACCCTAGCGATTGATATTAATAGCAACATGGTACATGCGATAAACGGGCGTTTATCGGACATGGACGTTTCGGCTGTACGAGGAACCACCGCACAAACGGACAGACGGAGGAACGAACGACAACGATGACGACGACGATGGTGGTAGTGTCGTTTACACACGCGAACAAGAATTGCGTGCTTCGTGTCTGAAAACAGAAGCGACTCGGCGAGACTGACGGCGAGGCATGGTATAAGGGCCGAAAGGGGCAGACGAAGGAAAAAGGGAACAAGAAGGAACGAGACTTAGCTGGCGGAAGAAGATAGATAGAGAGAAGGAGGATAGGAGAGAAAGAGAGAGTGAACTGGCCGGTGGATCGAAGAAAGGATGCCCCGAGCACCACCTAATCAACATCTGTCTAGTGCCTCGACCTTCTCCTCAACCTACTCAACCCTCGATAACTCCACGTGTTGCGTGCTCGAGACGTGCAGCGAAACACGTGATGTTGCTCGCGCATTCGTAAACTCGATTGGCCGCGTCGATAATGCTCGACTGGGATACGGGAAACGTAATAGCATATGGCAATAGCGCAGCAGAAAGTACAAGATCACGATTTTCGCGATAAAAAGAAAAGAATTTTTTAAACGACTGCTCGCATATAAATTGGATACGAGCTTTCCATCAATAAAGATTTAGTATTCATTAGGATATTAATACGGTGTTATTTTTTGATCGTCAGGAACGTATTTTGAAATATCTTTCAGTGGTCCTTTATTGTCATACAGGAGTACTGCGACTTGATCCCGATTTCGCATAGATCAAAGAAAGCACCGCAGTGGGAGTTCTAAGGGCGTTCTATTATGCAAAACGGTCAACACCTTCCTGACGGACGTGCGACGGAATCGGGAGCCGCAATCCCCCGATCCTGCGGACCCCTAATCCCACGCGGTACGTCGTCGCTCTCGGAGCGTAGCAAATCGAATATCCGAACCGTCCCCGGCGAACCTGCGAACGCGTTGGCCCGGCAAAACGCCGTGGATGCGTGCTTAAGGACAGAGCATGAACGGTTGCAACCCGACACCCGATAAATTCGATATCAACGGCCCGCCCGCGCCTCGACCCGCATTTAGGTCGGGCCCTGGCCGTGGCCCCGGTCCGCCGGCTCGCCTCAACGTACTCTTCGCGTCGTCTTTGACCCTTTTCTCCTTCTCCCTCCCTCTCTCTCTTTCGCTAATATGCCTCTTTCTTCAGCTTCGTGCCCCCCTCTCATCTTCTTTCTCGCTACGTTAACCCTCGATCTTCCGGCCTCTCTTTCTTGCTCGCCCTCCGATTTTCGCTCCGTCCCGCGTTTACAACAGGTCCAAGATGAAAGAGAAAGAAAAGGAAGAGAGGAAGAGAGAGAGAGAGAGAGAGAGAGAGAGAGAGAGAGAGAGAGAGAGAGTGAGAGAGTGAGTGAGAAAGAGAGAGCGAGATCGAGGAGAAGATCAATCGAGAGGGAAGACACGGTGCGCGGGCCAATCGCTCTTGCCGTCTTTATCTCACGTTGCAAACCGGCGGGCGAAGGCGCGCGGGCTCGCTTTTTTACTGCCGAGTCGGCCGTGAGGAGTGTGTTTGGTTGAAATTTCAGTCGAGGCCCTCCGCCTTTTCGGCGATGAAAGGTGGAGTCGAGGGAAAAAGAGAACAGGTCAACCGGTGACAATAACGACGAGAGTGTGCGCCTCGGTGGCAGGGAGACGGATGAGGGGGAGGACCGGATGCCTCGCGTCTTTCCGCCTACGTATAGATCGAGGCCTCTCTCTAAGACGTCTCGCGAGATGCGAATTCCCTTTTTAACGCGCGCGTTTCGCCGGGGTGAACGTTCATCGACACAAATCGTTGACGAGAGTCACCTCAAACGGATACTACGATTTTAACATCTGCGAATATAATTCTGCCGATTTCTTAGATTAATAATCGATCGATATGTGAATAGCGCAATATGTTTTAGTTGGACGAGTAAAATCAGCGACTGTCACATTTATCGTTTCGAGAAACATTTACACCACCTTGTTGGATATATATCTTCTTTGTCGTCGTTGATATTCACGCAATAGTGTTACGTGATACACAATGTATGCGGTAATATGCCGTAACAAGTTGACGTCAATGCGTGGTGATTATGTACCGTATTACAACAGGACATTCGAAGCTTTATCGCACGAGATGTGCGGCGTACCGATAGCGAGACATTCCGAATATCGCGATACTAATTATGCTTCCTTAAAATTTAATGCCGTGCCATTCGTTCGCCGCAACGTCTTTCGTATCCAATAAATCTTCCTCCCCTAACGCGCTTCAAGCGGAATGTATTTCGTATCGAGCGAAACGCTCCTCGTAAGTCACTCGAGTACCGACCAATCCTTTAAAGCGCACTTCGGACCCTGTAAAATACCACGTTGATACCTCGCTCTCTCTCGCAAGAGGAAGGATTCGATTCTCAACGACGAGGGGCGTGCATTCCACGACGCGTCCACGAATGTCGACGAATTCCGCCTCGGGGGATCATGCCGGATTGCACATACGTCGATTCTGTGAGAGGAACGTCGTCTTCGATTAACTTTAGAAAATAATAAACTCTGAATGACGTAACGTTCTGCACGACCACCATTTCTTGTCGTCATCGTTTTGGATTTTTGTGAAAAGAGTAAAGAAAAAACTAACTATATATATAATAACTATATATATATATATAATTCTGGCATTCTTCCCCCCCTTTGACAAACGATATATATATATATAACGATATATATATATATATATATACACATATATATATACACGTCAGCCCTGATTCTCGCATATTGGTGCTTCGTACTATCGTATGCAATGTAAAACGTTCCTCAAAGTAAACGCAGAATACCGACGTTCAGTAATACCATGTCTTAGAGATACCACGTCGATACCCTTGCGAGATGCAGCGAAGAGAGGGTTACTGCGGCACGTCCGCGAATTTCAACGAGTTCCGTCGTTTGTCAAAGAGGGGGAAGAATGCCAGAATTTAGGGGACGCGCGCGTTCGTTTCACGTAGCCTGGTTCGTCGATCGCGCTGAAACGGCCGACAGACCGAGCTCGAGCGAGGAAGAAGATCGCGAGAGGGGCCGGCATGGAGGTGCATAAATAACGATGGTCGTACGGCATTGTATATCACGCGGCTCGGGGTACAGCGGCCGCGTTCGCGTCCGCGTCCGCGTCCGCGCAGCTCCTATCGGCAAACAATGTTTTATTCCCCCGTGGCATTTAGCCGGGCGAGCGGCGGGTATCAAGATCGTCCGTCCCCGGTAAATAATCAGATACGGGGCGCCCGAAAATCCCTCTTGCTCGCGCAAAAGGCACCGATCGCGCGGCGACCGGCCAGGGGACAAGGTGCCGAGGAACGCGGGATTCGGGATATCCGACGAACGCGCCAGGCCCCGGTACCCCGGGCCGATCGCCCGGGAACGAACGACGAATTCTCGCGGTTCCGTGTCGCTCGTTTCGGACATTTGCTCGCAGGTGTTCGAGCGAGATGCTCGCGCCAATGTCGGATTCGACGATCTTTCGCCCTCAGGAAAGAATTCACGTTTAAGTTACATTGATACACGAGCCGCGTTAATCAGAAGGTTCAGCATTTCTCTCACACGCTGCCTCGTTACGTAAGTTTTTTTTTTATAAGGGCTTGGTATACAGCGCTCGACACCGTATCGTGATATGATATGTCACATTGTAAAGTAATTATCGCTAATCAAGTAGTTTCGATAATTTTATTAGGCGTTAGCTATGTGTTTACTCTACTTATGTTGACTACTGTGTAATATTTATGTCGTTTGTAATTTATGCAAATTATAATTTATACGAGGGAAATACTTATCTATTATTACGGTCACGTACTCAACGCTTATTACGGTCTAACGTTAATTAGCATAATCATATGTGTATTGTTCCGGTTGAGTGAATCTGTCTCGGATCATAAGCTTTTTATTCGTTTTAATGTAATCTAATTATACTGTACAGCGACTGTGCAATAGAAAATCATTTCAGTTCCTTATTCCAAGAAACTGTATTACAGGAATGAGTTGCATCGCAAACATCGCATCCTCGAACAATTCGTGGATCTCCTTTTATACTGCCTGTCTCGTATATACGATACCAGATTTCCATCGACATTTAAGTGCCGTTATATACATTCTATACGCCAATTTTCTTAAGAGCAGAGATCAATGAAACAGGAAGACCGTACCGCAAAACGTAAACCGATCCAAATAATCGACTTCGGATCGGAATAGTTATTAATGCTGAAATTTATCATTATCCCGACGGGAGGCGAAAAGGAGTCTGGATCAGGAGGAAGAGGAATACTGGGAAGGCAGCATCCTCTCGAAGTCCAATTTTATCGAGTACGCGCGATCTTCGCGGACCGGTAAAGTAAATAAGAGGGTTGCCTGCCTCACGAATTTAACCTAAACCGTTCACCCTGGCGCTGAAAAAAAAAGAGAACAAGGAAGGAAGAAAAGGGTGAAGAGGGAAAGGGAGAAGAGAGAAGCGAGGAGTTTGGTAATAAACGCGCGTGGGCGAGGATCGGAGACTTTTGCAGTAATTCCAGGCTCTTTACCCAGCAGATGCCAATTTAAATTCCTTTAACGCACACGCCGTACTTTTCTCCTCCCCCATTTACCCGTGCCTCCGTAGGACGTGAGAACGAGCACTTCGTTAAGAGCGACGCGAAATGACCCAAACGGACGGCCTTGCGGCCGCGTTCAATTAAATACACATCATCACATTTCTGTCGTAACCATATATAATGATCAATTCCGTTATTAGAATCGACCCCGGAGGTCGACCAGTCGAAAACCGACGGCTGTGCCGAATCGTTAATTGCTTACCGGTAGCTATCTACCGCTGATCGCCGATTAGATGACGCGCTACTTGACATTGGCACGCTCATCATCGCACGATCATCGCGCCCCTCGTCTCACGCGATTCTATAACCGATAATCGATCATGGAGGATGAAGACCAAAGGAAGCTCTACTTTCTCGCGTACCACTCGCATTTCCTTTCGACCCACGTCGTGACTTATCAGTCGACGTCGTCACCGCGGCGAGTGGAATCATCGATCTCTCGCGACGAGGTCGTCAACGAGACTCCCGGCGCCTTCTCTCATCGTCTTCCCTTCTCTCCCTTCCGTTGTTGACGGGTGACAATATTAAATAAATAGCCGCGCGGCATGGGACACGACAGGCGACTCCGTCCGGAACAGAGAGAAGCGGTGGACACCAGTGGAAAAGATATCGAAGGTGAACGAGGAAGAAGGCGAATACCAGGGGGAGAGGACGACTGAGACCACGGAACGTGGCGGCACGACCGTTTGAGAAATGACAACAAGATCGCCGACACTCGCCCCCTCTCCAGGTCCCGGCTTCTTCACTCATCAACCCTTTGCATCTCTCCCTTCTACGGCTTCCACATGGCACTGTCCCCTGCCCCTCCTCTCTCTCTCTCTCTCTCTCTCTCTCTCTCTCTCTCTCTCTCTCTCATTTTCTTTCGCCCCCGCATTGTCTAGTCTGGTTAGTCTCAGATGCTCGCCAGCTCCGTAGCTTGTTACGAGGTATAGAGAAGGTGTTCTGGCATGGCGAGCTTGACCACTTACCGGCGGAATTGTTTAGCGGCGTTTACGCGCCGATTGCTGACAAGAGAAGAGGGAAGGGCAAGAGGGTTAGAGGTGCCCACACCAACCGGATACCGTATTAAGTATTTGTGTGTGGCTGCCTGCTCCGGCGAAGTTCTTCTCTCTTCGTGGCTGCGCGCCGACGAAGAAACAGAAACGAGCAGGATCTGGATCGAGTTTCCCGCTCACGCGGCTATCTCCGTTCTACGGGAACACATCGCAAGATAGTGCGGTACCCCCGCGTCACCCGGATACTGACTGCTGCGTGTTGTTGCGAGCCCTCGATCTTTCCTCCGATAGCAATCTTCTCGATACATACCGGTCATTTATATCGAGATGCTATACGAAAAAGCGTATCAAGAAGAGAAGCAAAAAATATCTTTCTCTAAACGCGATCCTAAGTACAGCGATGCTGTTTATTTCCTTCTAATTGAATTTGATTAGATTATAAGAGTAGCAAAAACTAACAACCCTCGAATTACGCATAATTACATGAAACGCACTTAATGTGATTTACATTTTCTTTTGCAGATTTTTAATTATCCACGTTATATTTACGTTACAGATTGAATCAATTTAATCGTCGAGTTACGTGCGATACAAATCACGCACGATTGTGTGGCATTTAAAATCTACTATCCAATCAAGCGAATCGGAGCGCAGCGGGAGCGAAGTGGCGCAAAAAAGACGGCCGTTTAGAAATTACTTAAAAGAAGCTTGAGATCCGGAAACAGTGAATTACGCCGGATTGCGTAATCGACTATTCACGGGTGTATTAATCGATCTCGTTTATGAACGTGTATACCCGCGCTAGTACCAATTAAATATACAGGTTGTACCTAAATGAGATTGCCTAATAGAGAAATTGCCTCAACGATAACCATTGAGATACACTAGCCACGCGGAAAAGTCGTTTGCGATGTACACGCGGCTACACGAGAGACATGTTGAGAGACACTGCGACGAGCAGGGCACCCATAGAGGCTCGCAAAGAGCGAATGAGAGAGAAAGAGAAAGAAGAGAAATATACAAGAGCGAGAGAAAGAGAGAAAGAGGACTGGAAGAAGAAGAGGTGGGCCCACGTAGCCTCCTGCGAAGTAATATGCTCTCGCCGCATGAGGTCTTCTCCCCTCCCCTCCCAGGTTCGCTCACCCTCCGGGACCTCACGGAACCCTTTTCACGTTCGGCCGGGTACGTCCCTCCGCTACATCGCGGGACTCCGTCCCACTTGATCAATGTTTTAATTGCCGTTAATGATTCGGAGATATCTCTCACGCGTCCGAAAATGGAGAACGAGCGCGAAAGGGGGCACGATTGGCGGGAGGAGGGAAGCAGGGGACGCGGAGAGAGCGAGATGCAGAGGGACGTCGTTTAAGTGTCCGGTGACTACACCTCGAACGAGCGCTCTTTCCCTTCAGGGTCTTTGACTCTTTTCGTGGCCGCGGTTCATTGTACCGATGCTTTTCTAAGAGCATCTCATTTCGTATTCATTGCCTCGGCCGCGGGTATCTTCATTAGCGCTTTTGTCGAATTCCTCGCGAAACAAGCGGATCGTCCACCGGCACAACTCGCATTCACCGACAGGTAGGTAGGTAGGTAGGTAGGTAGGTAGGTAGATAGGTAGGTAGGTCCGCCAGGTCGAACCGACTTTTCATCGCGCGAGCGGTTCCCCGTTCGCCTCATAGCTCCGGGATCAATTTCGTCCCGGGCACAATGCGCGTTTATAGAACCATACATCAAGAGCAGTTACACGCGCGCCACTCGCATACCTACGCTTCTCGGACGATTATTCATTCTCGCTAATTGTTATTTAATTACGGAACATCAACGTTGAATGATTTACATTATCTGGGTCGCCGTCGGATCTTTACGCATCGCATGACACGTGGGTCTCACGAAATGTAGTTAGAAACTATATTAAGAAGATTACGAATTCCACACACAATGAAATTAATTATAATTAATATGTATCAATGGAGATGTATTATATATATAAATTTTAATATATAAATTTTATGAAGCAGAATTAAATGTCGATGGAGATACGTAGATTCGTAAGAAATAAAACGAAAATCAATATTGGAGAGATTCCACTAAATCAAATTAAAATCTAGAACGGAGGAGACCTACACGTAAAGTTCAAAGAAACTTCCCCCGCAATCTAACGTGCTCGCGTGTATCGAGTGGTACCGCTCTCGATCTCGATCTCTTGGCCCACCGTGCACGTGGCATAACGACACGGCGGGAGGTTGGAACCGGGGGACGAGATGGGGCCCGATGCGAGCGGTGGGGACGCGGACGAAGGTAGGAGGAGGTGTATGAAATAGTAACTGTCAGCGTGTAGGCCAAAGTTGATGGCACATTGTCGTATTAAGCCGGGGGTAATTTGTCTGGCCTTCTCTCAACCACCTACACCCGGGAACGACGGCCGTTCGACGACCTCTCCTGGCCTTCGATTCGACAACGGCGCGCCTTCTCCACCTCATCCTCTCTCGCCAGTCATGAGAGAGAGAGAGAGAGAGAGAGAGAGAGAGAGAGAGAGAGAGAGAGAGAGAGAAATGAGAGGAGGAGATTCCATATCCCGATGACATATCCCGGAGGTGGACCTTTACTCCAGGACCGGCCCTATAATCGGGCCGAGAGGGTGACCGGGAGTGCTGATAACGTCGCATATAAATTCACGAGGAAGCACCACCGCGTCGCGAGCATATCTCAACGTAGAACAAGAACTTGTGACAGCGAGTATGCCACGTTAAAATGAGACTATTCGCCGCTACCAATCTTCCGCTATAGAGACTTTTAACATTAGGCATTTCTCGATCGATCCTTTCGAGTGATTCGCCATGTCGTTTTTTATTTCATTTATAACGGCGAGACCCAACACATCGAAAGGGACCATTCTGGAAGACGCGCCACGTCTTCAGATTTAACATAAGTGATAAACGATGCACGGGGTAAGACTGTGTATATATATACACGTACGCATAAATTTCCTCAACAACTTTGTGTTCACCAATGTTGCATAATGACCGGGCCGAAATCGCGCCGGTATTCGTCCCTGGGCGACCTCCGGGGGAATACCAACGGTCAGCAAATGGGCCTAATTTTTATTTCTCGCGCCATTTCTTAATGCCGCCTCCTCCACCCGCCGGTCCCCGGCCCGTACGTCTGATTACACAGCCGAAAGGAGACAGATCGGCCGCATTAGCTCTCTTAGAAGCCCTTTCACGCGCGAGCGTGCTTTTACACGCTATCGCTACGAGGAATCCGTGAATGCGTGAGAGTGCGTGTGCCGCCGGCCGGGACACGCACACGCGGATCCCGGCTTTTACACCTGCGGGCCCACGGGTGTTACCGTGCGGAGCGGTAATAATAATTTGGACGGCGACGAGCGGCCGCATTTGATGTTCCGGAGTCGCCTGCTGGGCGAATCGCGCGACAATGTCGTTCCCCCCCGCGGGACCTCCTAACACGCAACTCGGAGTAATCGATCATTACTCCCGGGGGCTATTAAAAAGCGGCCGGGTCCTCGTCCGAAACCCGGGCGCACCACACCGCGGCCTTGATTTCGCCACGGCCGCCGTTAATTAATTCAGCTCACGGGAAGGCGCGAGTTTTTGGATCCCGCCGGTCCTTTCGTCGCGGCAACCAGGCAACAATCGGTCGATGCTTTGCGATCTCCCTCTCGGTGCTATTTATCAAACGTGGAAAGCAACCAATCATTCCGTTATCGCCTTACGCGATACGCGAATCGTTCGGATTAATGAGAACGTGGTATAGATAACGCGGACTTCATTAGCGACGTCGTCCCCTAATTAACTCGGCTTCGTCGCAGTTTGTTCTTTATCCGTCAACGTACCACGCGGATGTGAGAATAGATGTAAGAAAAGAGTGCATAGAGACTCCGTCGAGGACGTTAAAAACTTTTACTTCTTGAATTACTCGTTCGACGAGTTTTTTCAATGAACCTGTCGGGCAACATCATTTTCGTCAAAAATATAATTATATCAATTGTGTGTGTGCGCGCATGTATGTGCGACCGTAGCTGCTAATCGCAACGAGTTCGCTATATTTTATCAATGAAACTGTCATACGAGGTAAATTTTGATACCGTGAAAGTTATTCGCGCGCGACGACATAAGGCACAAGATGAAACCTCAAGAAACCGCCTAGATACGTAGGAACTACCGACCTACGAAATTACTATGATCTTGCTAGCATCTCCGGAAGATCGATAATAATCGCAATTATGAAGTAGTCATTCGTAACGAGCGTTCCTCGTGTACGTGAAGCGAGACGAATCCGCTAGGACTCGTGTAGAGAGGAAGAGCCAGTAAAAGAAAAAAAATGACTAGAAAACAAAGACTGGAACAAGATAAAAAAGAAAAAAAAAGAAATTGCATAAGTTGAAGCTATGCCTCTCTAGAATACTTGACATAAATCAACGGTAAAAAATAATCCAGCATTTCATATCTGCACAAATAATATTTAAAAGAAAATCTAGTCACCTTAAAGATCTCAATCAATTTCGTTGGACTTTCAGATTTGCTTAGAATTTAACGTTAGCTGAATTCGTCGTGTTCAAGCGAGTACACAATTGCTGTTTTAACGTGTTAATAACGGCGGGGATACTCGTGTATCATCAGACAAGGAATTCCATATGGCGCCGCAAGAGAAGAAAGAGGGAGGGAAAGGACCTACGGAAACTCTGAGGGCACAAGCAAGAGCGGAAAGAAGGTAGAGACTTAAGAGACGGACGGTTCCTCGGCGGAGGGAAAAGGGAGAAAGGGAAGAAGAGCCGCACGCGCACGTCTACGCGCTGCGCGACCTGCCTCGCGCATCGCTTACGCACGTGCGTGTATATGCAAACGCGCCGCATGGGGCGACGAGACGACGGCCGACAGAGTACACGAGGCAAGAGTTGGAATAAGAACAAGAGGAAGAGCGAGGGCAGGGCGTAGGGACGCGCGAGGGAGGACGGGAGCGGACGGACGGACGGCCGGCGGAGGAAGAAGGGTGTAGGTACTTCTGATTCTAATTACCTCGAGTTACGAGCGGACGACCGGCCGATCCGCCGGCCGGTCCACGGGGGTTTTCTCGCCGCGCGACCGCGCACGCCGTAACTTTCTGTGCTCCCCATAGCTTATAGACCACGTACCGGCGTAATGGCCCGGCCGGACGATACGGTATGGATACGATACGGTTACGGGGTAGTCGGGGTAGGATGATGGGCGACGTGAGCGCATCATCGAGGTACTCTCGCCCGAGATCATCCTGCGCGAGATACTCGGGGCGAAAGAGCGCGATATATAGTGAGGCGACGCAGCGCACTGTCGCTCGGAAATATTTACTCGTATTGCATATCTTTGTCCGCTAATTATATCCGGGGCATTTTTGTCGCGCGAACGCGTGATTGATGCAACAATTACACGCGTTCTAATGGTACGAAGTTCCCGATTAATTGTAAGCCTTATAAATGGAATTAACTTTAAATTTGCTGCAAAGCGGAGCGGCATAAAAGCAATAACAAGTTCCGAGAAATATAATATAAATTAGAGGCATTAATTCTTTGAAACCAGTTATAGGGTAAAGGTAAATAAAATAGGCGTATAAATGAGAAGCCTCCGCGTGCGCTCGATAAGTTACAAGGTTGCACTATTAAAGTATGTTGCCGCTTTTCGAAAACAAAACCGACTAATCGGGTTCTATAGAAAGCATCATCAACCGTTCGCTGCGCTCCTTTTCTTCGCGACCGCGCAAACGTCGCGATCGGCAGGACGAAAATATTTCCAGTCAATTTTATTTTCTACGTCGTTAGATCAAGTTCGCATAACCGGTTTATTACAATTTAAATCGACTGTCATTAAATCAATAGCTCGTTAGAACACTTTGAACCTCGAGCTGTTTGCCTAGAAAAAAAAAGAAAGACCCGGCGTGGTCGCTTTCGCGGAATCTCAAGTGGGTTTCCTTCTTCAGCCGGAATCTAGATGCTTGGACAACTTCATTTGGACGGTCTTAAAAGCTGTAATTAATAATTACGCGTAACATTGAGCGCGATCGCCGAATCCGCTCGCGTTTTCATAATCTCAACCTCCGCTTCCTCTCGCGGCTCTCTTTTCGCGCCGCATCTTCCTGCGTTCTGACAAAGACACGAGAGAGAAAGCAGCTCTCTTCCTCTCTGTCTCTCACTCTCTCCGTTTCTCACAAACCGTGACCCATTACATTTCGGCAGCACGATAATGAGAAGGCGTAGAGCAAGAGGAACAAGAAGTTGACGACAACGAGGATGGTTAAGCAAGGTGGAAGCCCCGCAGCAAGGCTCTGGCACGGACTATCCATGCGCCATTAAAAAAAGAAAAGAAAGAAAAGGGAAGGAAAGAAAGCGTAAAAACGCAGCACCGGTCGCGGATTCCGTGATAAACCGAGAGGTACGTGCGAGACGGTCGGCCGCTCTCGCTGCTTCGACCAAAAAGAGAACGTAATATTTATTCACGAAAATGTTTCTTCACGCGAGCCCCGGCACGGAGAAAGACAGCCAGAAGTCTTTCCTCCATACTGGCGGAATCGCGAGGTACATTGTATCACCTCCACGGATTTTTCTCTTTTCCTTCTCGGTGAAATTGTACGTCACGAGGATACCGGGGCAAAGAGAGGAAGAGCAGCGCACGCGCGTCCTCCTTTATGTAATCTTTCCGCTTCCGTCTCAGCTAGTCCTTTGATTCTTCGAATCGGCGACGAGAGTCGCGAGTTTTCCTAACGACATGCGATGTATGGACACTCGAACGCGCACCGCCGTGTCTGGCCATGCGAATCTCCGACACGAGTAACCGTTAGAGGCACTCGGTGAACTGAAGAAGACGGCAATTACTTGAACGCGAGTCCTCGAGGTGGGTCGATGGAATTTCAAACGCGCAACGATACTTCTACCGGTCTCACCGCGTCCTTGAAATGATCCACAGACCATTCTCAACTCGACTCCATTGCACTTCGCAGCTGAGCAAATGTGGACTCTTTCCCGACTTTTTCAGACTGTCGCTACCCTGCGTGCCTCGCCGTCTCTCTGCTCGAAACGTTCCCGCGGGGAATGATGAAAACGAAGCCTCGGGTGTCCCATGGAGATTTTTCGAGGATGAATAAAAACGATGAGAGGAGGTGGGCGATGTAGGTGAAGAGAGAGGTGGACTGGCATCGCCACGTAATCTATCGGCGTGCATGTCGATAACGAAGCGGAAGAGGACGAAAACGAAGGAGCAGGAGAAAGAGGAGGAGGAGGAGGAGGAGGAGGTGGAGAAGGACGATGAAGACGACGACGATGACTGTGCTGATCTCGATGGACACGGGAGAGGCGTTTCGGTTACCGCGGGGGGTAAAAAGCGCGTTTTAACACGGTTCCGCCACGATCGTGCTCCGTTAGCCGCACGGCCGATCTCGCGGCACTTCTAGATTAATCATCGAACGATAAAGGTCCTCGTTACATTGTCGCGCCGTGGAGGAGCTCGAGAAACTTTTTCGCGACGGACGGCGTGTACGAACTTAACTTTTCAGGTAGACATTTTCGTTCAGCAGCATTTGACCGCGCGTTTGCGTAATTCTTTTCTCATCGTTATCGGATGCGATCTCGCGACTCGACACAGCTGGAAGATAAGAATCGTGATTGATCGATGGTAACCGTCGAGAAAGAAAAAAAAGATAGAGAAAGAGAGACGTTCTTACTTCCTACTTTCAATGCAGAAACCGTAGCGCGCTCTCGTACGCCCCTCACGGCCGATACAATGAGGCAATTTCGCAATAATGACGTTGCAAAAGTCAACGACCGGAATTTGTCGTTAAGTGGTTTCGGGACGAAATCTAACGCTTTATTTTAATCGTGTTTCACGAGCGTAAAATGCGCGCGGCGTTACTCGCCGGTCGTTGGCACCGGCGCGGCGAGACGTCGCGGTAAATAATGCAACGCGAGATTACGTCGCGGGGCGAAACGGCCGCCGCAGCATTTCGTCAACGGGACACCGGCTCCTTAACCGCCGCGAAGAAAAAGCGTCGCGGCGTAACGAGCTGCAAAAGAATAAATAGCGTAGCGGTAAAAAGCAGCTTCCTTGTAAATAACGAGCGTGATCTCGAGAACACGATTATCTACCGGGACATAAAATTGAAACGCTCGCGAGTCGCGCGTAAGATCGGTAGCCAGTCGCGGGCGTGAGCGCGATACGACGAACAATAATTCGAAAAATATTCCGAGCGCGACTTTATCACGAGATAAGCCATAATACAGATGGCTTACTCGAGAGCAGTCATTTGTCATCGTACAACTTTTCGGGATATCTTTCGAGGCATGCATGCGAGGAAAGAGAGCAAGTACGATGTATGTGTGGGCGGACGTACGACAGACAGCACGAGAAGCGTAGCATAAATGGAAAAAAAAGGCTACCGTCGCATCTCCTCGATAGCCAACATTGTATCCTCGCGAATACCTACTCCAATATGCACGAGAATCTTATCGACCATGCGGTGGCAAGTTCCGCGACGTATCGAGATGCGAGAGACGAAGAGGCGAAAAAAGAAAAAGGGAGGAAGAGGAAAGAAAGGGTATGGAGCAGAGGGGACAGAAAGGATCGCCGGGCATAATGGCCACGACATTACGATCGGGATTACGCGCGCCGAAAAGTAGACCCGTTTCAATGCCAAGGCATCGTCACTCGTTCGAGAGGCGGTGTGTTATACGCGTTTCGCCGGTTCTCTCCGAGGCACGGCGTCGCTCCGGCTCGCCTCCGCCTCGCTCCGTTCGGCCGCAGCCACGGCACAGCGGGACGAAACTTTGCCGGCGGCCGATGCCGGCGGCCGCGCCGCCCCGTCGGTCCCCGTCGGTCGCGTTTACGGCTGCGGAACTATTGGCTATCTCTTGTTGTGTATCTGGCATATTGTTAAGTTAATTGAAAGGGATGATAAAATCGCGATGTTTTTTGACGTTAAGCGAGGTGAGCGGCTCGCGAGAGAACGAGACGGGGAGCGCGGCGGCGGAGAGGAAAAGAGAGAGAGAGAGAGAGAGAGAGAGAGACAAAGGGGAGAAGAGAGAGCTGCGGGAGGGCGGAGGCCTAACCCGAGGCAGACAGAAAGAAAAAGAGAGATCGGAGAGAGGCGGAGAGAGGAAGGAGAGAGCGAGAGAGAATCGCATGCACGCGGGGAGAGAAAAGGAGAGCGCCGTCGGGAGCCGCGAGTCCGCCGCGGCGCTGTCTGTGATGAACCCGAGGGGCCGGTGCGAGACCACCCGAACAGTCAGGATCCTCTCTTCTTCGGTGCCCGCTCGGTGTATGCAGAAGTGGCTGAAAGCGGAGGAGCGGGAGGTGGAGTGGAGCAGACAGTAGTGGGACAGGAGAGGGTACGTCGGCGTGGCAGAGCGCCGACGCCCCTTGAGATTCTTAATTGCAGATAAATAATGAGAACGCGCGAGGTAGGCACTTTTGAAAGTGAAATTAGTTGCGAGGGCCCTTCGCACGTGAGTGAGGAGGCTGCCTCTCTTCCCGCTCCAAGATACAAAGTTGTCTTCTCTATTGTTTTTCGTGTGCTAATGTAACGGTCGGACCGAGGCTACAGACAGGCGTCTACTTACGAGGATGTCGACTTGCAGGGAGAACCTGGACTTGTTTAAATTTGTTCAAATATAGATATTGATATAATTTAGAAGTAAAAAGATTACCGAATATCTTCTGACCGTGACGTCAATCGCCTGTTAACGTCATACTACAGATAAATCAACATAATCTGCAATACGCCGGACTCAGATTCCGAGAGACGACAAGTTTGCATGGTCGGTACCCCAGTACGGGGCCCGGAACTGACAGTATGACGCGACACATTCCTACGGACAGTGTAAGAACCCCAGCGCGACTAAAAAGTACATGTATTCTCAGAGCGACGCGTCAATTTCCTCGACGCGTCTTTCGAAATCGATCTAAGCGTGTCTAGCGCCGACATTGACGAAAACCTTCGTCGCCCCGTCCTCACGCGGGATATCCTTTCACCGTCTTCGCTGTCACGGAAGGAAGAACCGTGCGAGACACCCGACGAGAAACGCGCCTTTTCTGTGACTTATCCTTCGTCAGCCTCGTCAACCTCGCGAAGCTTCCTATGCGGTGATGCTCTTGACGGATCCTGGCAAAGGTGACGGTGTCGGCGACGCACTTCGAACGTATCTTGTATATCAGCTTAGGTACAACGAGCTACCGTAAGCCTGAAGAGAAACGAGCGCCATAACAAGAGCCGATCACGAGCAAAAAGAGCGAGATACCGTTGCGTACATGCGATTTCGGGCTGGATGTGCGTAAATCGACATGCGAAGCAATTTCTGAAAACACGGTGTATCATACGGTGAGTCCGGCGGAATTCTACGTCGAAACGACATCCAAGTCGCCACCGAGATCGCCTCCGGACGAAACGTGCGAAACGTGCACGACAGGTATCAAGGGAGATAGAGCGGGGTCGTGCGTGCATTTACTGCAGGATTTAGCGGTGTTGCGCGTGCAGACGCAAACAGCAAGTTCCGGGGTTAGTTAAGCTCTCTCTTTCTCTCTCTCTCTCGTACTCTCTCTTTTTTCTCTCCATCTCTCTGTCTCTCGAAAGCAAGATAATTATCTGAGGATAACGCTTACAGCGTGCTTTATGCTGGAATGCATTTCTTGTACAGTCCGGCGCGAGTGACGCTCGCATGAGCCCTTTTCTGCTACCATCCATGCTGACGCTATTATTCCCCTGCCGCGCGCGTTGTTTGCACGACTATTTACTGCGTTTGCATGTGAATGCAAACGCGGCCCCGTACTCCGCGAGGATATACGCGAGTACTCGCGAGTACGTACGTGCGCCCACGTGCGTGTGCGTCCTCTCGCCTGCGTGTGCGCTCGCGCGCGTGTTCGCTGCTATACGAGAGCGCCATGAGACACGAGGGAATATCTAAATGCGCTGGCTCGCGTAATAACGCGAAATCCCACGGTTGCGTGTACGTGGTCGTGCATGAGCGCGGCTCCGGTTAATATCCGCGCAATAGCGCTCCAGAAGCCGTGAAACGGCTTGTATTACCCGCTCGATTCTTACCAGGCCGATATAAGTAGTTATATTATATTTCCTTGCACACTATATCGCGCGTCGTGACCGTGCTCGTGGTTCTCCACCGCGTTACGTCACCGTGTCGTTTCGCGTAATACGCTTCCGTTTATCGCAACATTCGTTGGCACGATCAACTCGACCGACCTTCCCGTTTCCGCCTGCCCGTCGCGGTCTCGCTCTCCCGTTTCGCTCCACGAGCTTCCTGCAGCAGATTTTTGAAATATCGCGCACCGACTTACATGAAATATATCCTTCATCATCCTTCCTCGGCAAAGTCAGGGACGGACGCAACCGCGGAGGCTCTCGGACGGACCAACGCCGTTAATAATTCGTTCCGAGCTCGTGTAACCGAGTGGTTCGTGCTCGGAAATTCAAGAGATGGACGCTGCAGAGGAAAGAGAGGAGCACCGATCCTATCTCGCGTTAACGGGATTTCGTGAATCTCCCTAAGATAGCCGAATCATCAAATCGCAGATTTTTTAATTAGATGACTACCTATTCAGAGAATAAATTCTCCACGATACGTAACGTTCACACTTAATCCAGATCGATTCCAAGAACGCAATCAGTTGATATTCTTATATTCTACTCGGTATTACCATACCAATACTAATACTTCGCTAAATTTATTCTTCTTAGAATCAGACGGCATTGCCGGACTTGGACTGTTAGAGGTTCTCCTCGGTCGGCGTTAAACGAGATAGGCACAATGAACGGATCTTACGCCACAGAATTTTGCAGCTCGCGCGTGTCGGAGTATGCGTTAGATGCGCTCGTGGACCCACAAAGCGCTGTATAACGTTACCCGGAGTTAATAAACCCCGAGGTCGAGGCCTGGCCCGCGGTTCTCCTCTTCGTCTTCGTCTCCTTCTGCGTCTTTGCATTTCCTCCGCCGTTACCGCCACCCCGTTCACTCTCATCTACGAGCGTCGACCACAATATTCTTTTCCCTTCCACCTATCCCTGCCTCTCGTTCGTCCACGATCATCCGTGTACATTCCCCGTTCTCTCTTTCTCTCTGCGAGATTGTACGAAGACCGCAGACACCGCCGGTCGGTTGGTCACCCGCAAATTATTTTCTCCCGGGGGAACTCATCTAGAAGTTCCACCGCCATCGCTATCTTTTCTAATCTCTCTCCATCTTACCGCGCCCCGTTCGTCTTCCACTTCTAATCACGCTACGAGGCAACGCTCGAAACCACACCGGAGGAGTTTGCAGCACGCGAACAATGAAAATGCAATGGAAAGGATATCCGAGTGCCGTTCTCTCGAAAATCGCCGATGTAAAATTATCCGAATAGTTTAAACGCGCGTGATAAGTTTTCTCGTTAAATTGCATATCAGAAACTAGACTGCGAAACAATCTGTAATTTCATATAGGACGAGTTACATTTCGCACTTTGTACGACAACGCCGGCGAATTCTTCTCGTCAATTCTAGAACGGTTGTTGTACTCCTCAGTTGGACTGCAAAGTTGATGGACACTCGCGCGATCAATGCCCTGTTTGTTCAACGTATGCGGCTGAAAGCGAGCGATCGACGAATACGCAGCCGGTTTCGAAGCCGGAGGTGACTTTCGTGCTTGCTTCTTCGTGCAACAAGATTGCACGAGAAATGAATGGCGTCGAGACTCCGTCATACCGAAAATGCCCGGGGCGATGTGGTACGCATCGACTTTTGCACGCACATGACGAAAGTGTACATACGTAGCGGTTTCGACCGGACCGGCTCTCTCGTCGTACATCTCGAACAGATAAAACATATCTCCGAGGAGGCGCAATCGTATCAACACGGAGGATCAGGAATTCTAATAACCCGGTGGTAATGATAACCCTCCTGACCGTCCCGCTTAAATAGACCTATTACGCTGCCTTCGTTGCCGCCCGTGTGGTACTTATATAGCACTTGGCAGTTATCGGATCTGTAACGTTTATTGGACCGTTAGCTATTGTTGGCTTATTATCGCCAGCAATAAGTAACAAGTCGACGTATAATATGTCCGTCCCAACCATAAACGTTTCCACGAACTGTTAGGATCGTGCAGCTCTCAGCGAACGCCTTTCTTCTAATTTCGCACGTAGCGTACGTGCATTTTCGTGCCTACAGTAAGTTGAAACGAGGAAAGGTATATCGAACGATGTAAAAAGAGCTTTTCGTAATAAAATGAATGCATTCTCAATTCGCCTTACTCAATTGCCTCCACCTGCTGTCACAACATATATTCAGCGTTCAATGGCCGCGCATGCACACCGACTAAAATTATGATCCCTCAAATTTGTGCGCCAGCCGCCGCCCTCTACTACGGTTTTTGCGCGGAAGTTCCGGCCGAATTGAGCGGCCGCGGCTTTTTGTTACAATTACAGCGACGATCGCGTGATTCCATTTACAGGAAACAAAGTTGTATAAGTGACCGTGACGAGAATCTGGAATCTTCGAATGGCCGCGGGCGCATAAAACCAGCTTTGCATGCGTATACGGTAAACGGTTTTTGCGGGCCGATACAAACCATGCCGACTGCCTCCAATAGTTAAAGCCGATTGGCGGATGCGGGAAAGAAGCGCAGTTTACTGATTGCGACCACGTGTAGCCGCGCGATGCCTCGATTAGTTACCCCGTCTCGTTATTTTATCTTGCCGATACCGCGTTCCTACGCGTACCTACATCCTAGACGGCGCATGAGAAATACGGCGGCGTGTTCGTTCGCCATCCATATCACTTTTTTAACGCGTCTCTGTAAATTACTTATGATTTTATACGACGTAACCGATCGCGGGCCTGTAAATTCAAGCCGGTAGCCCGTATGCGCGCGTTAAGAGGAGACTACCCGATATTGATTATTTTCTCCGAAACAAAGTGCGGGATATCGATGAGCGTGACGCGCATCCCCGATGAGGGTTAATGAATTCTTTTCCGAGGAACGCCGGATTTGTAACAGCGGAACCGCCGGCACGTTCCTTCCGCTACCAGTATTAAACCGTGCTACATCTTTTCTCTTCGCCCTTTTTTCCTTCCTCCTTTATATTTCTCCTTCCTTTTTACTTCCGGAAGGAAACCAGTTATAAACGCTCGCAGTGCGAAGGCCCGTTCTGGCAGACAACTTGTTTTTCGCGTGATTTACAGTGGGCGAAACGCGGTCGAATTATTAATAACCCGATCGTCGATCAAGATTATACGTATGTGCACAGCCTATCGATATATTTCATGCACTTTTATCGGCGCCTCTCATCTGCTCCACTGGCAGAAAGTTGTAGGGGAGATAAGTGGTGTCGAGAATCTGGAATCTCTCCGTTTGCGCCCCGAGGCTGCGAAACGCTTTGCACGCGTACGCTTTTTGTCGAGCGTTCTGCATGCATGCATGCATGTGCATGCACGGCTATCTTCCTACCTACCTACCGGTCAATCGGTAGCGCCTAATGAAGGATCCGAGTTGCATCAAGGTAACGTTCTGTCTTAAAGCGGCACCGGTGTCGGTCATTATTGATGCACTATAAAACTTCCCGCCGCGCGCTTCTTGCCGACGTTCGCGCGAGCTATTAGTACGAATGCGCGAACGTGACTTCTATTTATACGCCATTACAACGGTGCAAATATAATTTTAATGTTCCGTTCCGGCGTTTCTGTGCACCGGTACCTAGCTGCGCCTAGGGGGCTCTCCCCGCCGCGCCGGTACATTGACATTCCCGATCATATATCTCGACGAGCACGAGATATAAATATAATTTTATGAGATAAATCTTGCATTACGTATGTATTTTAACCCAAATGACCTCCGGGTCCATGGTCGAAACCGAGAAGGAGATATGATACGATCGATAAGAATAATTGAGAGACGTATGTGATACCAATTCGATAATGGTATTCGGCGTTAACGCGATGCGCCAGATTGAGATTTTCTAAGTGCATTTATCGCGTTGCAGTAGCGTGTCTCGAGTTGCACCAGCGCGGCGTAACGTCTTAACACGACACGGTGCGCTGTCGGCGTGAACACACTAGGGAACGTACGCACACGCAGCTGTACATAATGTGGAGCACATGCACCCACCGGTGCGAAACAGCCGCGCCGGCTGGTGTTTACGCAAGCTTTTTCCTCTAATCGGTAGAATCGGATCGCTAAGCAGCCACTAAACAGCCCGTTACACGGTACGGTGCAGC
The DNA here is from genome assembly GCA_003063805.1 of Aphaenogaster ashmeadi. NCBI lineage: Eukaryota > Metazoa > Arthropoda > Insecta > Hymenoptera > Formicidae > Aphaenogaster > Aphaenogaster ashmeadi. The sequence goes on from NJRQ01000315.1 coordinate 94,440, forward strand.
CGAATGCACCGGCTCGGCGGCTCGGTGCTTTACGAGCGAACTATGCAGGCGCATTGGCGGCGAGAAAAAGGACGAGCATCCGAGCATCTCTCACGCTATTATTCTTTTGTATACCTTTTGTCGTCTCACGTACCATGTAAATTTTAGACGCGATCGAAGCTTGTCGGTTCAGTCTGAAAAAATCTCGGGGAAACCAAGAGGAATCGAGATCGAAGTTTTCGCGAGAAAGCGGAGTTTCGCTAAAACTGTGATGTTTATTTTACACTGAAAAAATAATTTTGTTGTCATAATCAAAATTTGGTAAACCTAACCAAATAATTTGGTTAATATAGGCTCAACCAAATGTTTAATTACTCCAACCAAAAAATTTGGTCCCTTCTATTTAGTTCTGCAACAAAAATATATTTCTTGCTTTAATATTTTCTTTTGGATATTTTTTCGTCTTAATTTTATAATTATAATTTCAAAATAACATTTGCTTTTAAAATAATATTTACTCTCGGTGCCCAATTTTGGGGACTCTCCTTCCAACAGTCATCATTAGAACATGAATGAAAAATCTCATAATGCTGTGTCTTTTATTCCATCTTCTGTCGTTTTTTACTTACGAGAAATAGAACTCTGCCGCGTCCATCTGGCGGCGGTGGCGCGTACTGCTCGCGAGTGAGCAGAACGTTGTCTTTTCGCTTTGTCGAATTTTGTGCTATTTGGGTATAATACTTATTATAAATTAATACAATTGAAATAATTATAAATTTTTTGCAAAATTCATTTACTTAATAATACAAATAGTTTTATTAATAACGAATTTTTAATTAATGTTAATGAAACCAAAAAAATTAAGCAAATAATTTGGTAGCGTTAATTTAAACGAATTTGTGAATTTTGCTCTGTCTATAATAAATTTGGTTGGCGCAAGTAAAATATTTTGTATTGTCAATCATAATGTGTGTACCAAATATTTTAGTTGCAGTTAAAAAAATAATTTTTTCAGTGTATGTCTTTCGATGCCACGTCTTTCGATGAATTCCATGCGATTTTCCATCAATGCGCGAGCAATGGCAGCCGACAGCCGTTAATGTGTCGATCGTGAGCGACACGATAATAACAATAGCCGTGAATTACGGTGTACGCAAAGCGGCATACATAATGCGCCTACTTTGACTCGTCGTTCGACCTGCGAGAAATTTACGGTCGAACCTTGCGCGCACCGGGTTTTCGAAATTTACAATCCCTTATCCGAGATTCCGCGGCGGTATATACAGTCGCGGCGCACGCTTAAATAATACGGCTATATGGCGGATCTATAAAACGGGACGGCGGTAATCGCTGCCTTAATTTTATGGCGCCGTGATCGCGGCGCGCAAACAGCTTGCAACTGTTGTGAGTTTGCGAGAAAATCACGAAGATAATCGTGGTTTCATTTAACTTGCGCGCCCAAATAAATAATCATTCTAAAAGAACATTTAAAGAACATTTAAAGCACAGTTAAATTATTAGGATTAGAATACAGTAATCTCTGAGGATGACGCGTTTAAAATCACGTCGTTATTGATACCTCTTTGAATAAAGTTACACGTGTTTTATGTTCTTCAGTAGTGATCTTAGAGATTTGTGATTAGGTAACACCGTGTTGTATGTGCGTGCGTGTGTGCGTGCGTGCGTGTGACTTCGGTCACTAATCCGGTTATAAATTCCGAGTGCCGGATTTCAGAGATCATAAATCAAGTTCGCGTGCCGAAATCATGTAATCAATGCGCGAACTAGGGTCCGCTATGAAGTCACGCGGAGGCGCCCGGTCTACTGTCAACGACGAAATTTACAATCAATCCCTCGTCGTCGGGTCGAGAGGATGCGTATGGATGTGCGTAAATACCCGCGGAAGCGTATGCTCGCGCGAGCAACACCACGAACGTCGTAACTGCAACCTTTAAAGGTGGGGGGCGACGATAAAAATTGCCACCGACAGATAAATCATGCTCTATCACTTTGGCTTTCCATGCGGTTGCTCGTATGCCGTTTACAACCCCCTCCTCCATCTTGCCCCGACCGCCGCCACCTCCTTCCCCTCCTCCCCCGCGAAGAATTATATGCGCGCACGCTCGTGTACCTTCAAGTACGGAGGAGCTCATGGAAGTTGAACCGTAACCGCGGACAGAGAGAAAAGGGATGGAAAGGAAGGAAGGAAGAATCCTGGCTGGAAGGACTCGGCCTAGGACGGCGATCGGTGGAAGGAGAGGGCTAAGATAGATGAGGATTGCTGATGGCACGAGGATGAGGGAACCGAGAGAGGGATGCGAGATAGAAAAGGAAAGAAAGAGAGAAAGAGCGAGAGGGATACACTAAAGACCGACGAAGGACGAGGAAGGAGTACGCTGGGGGTCCGAACCCTCCCGCGGTGAGAAGCTATCGAAGGTACAAGCATTTTTCACGTAATAACCCGCAACGCCTAGAGAAGCGATTGATCGATTGCCCGACGCACGATTTTGCCTGTAAAGGAGCTCCGGCGCAACTCTTTTTCCCGGAGGAGCGCCTTCATGCTAATGCTATCCTCCCACCGGCGCAAAAATCGGGGAACGATGAGCGGATGATCGATGGAAATTAGCTTTGCCCTTTAGCGAGGCGGGGCCGGGACCCGATCGTGAACGATTGCGACAATCGCTTTTTTCGTGATTGCCGGTCCTGGTGACTTGACGCGTTCCGCGAGCTTGTAAACGGTCAATCCGTAACGTACCTCGGTTGTAATGATGGCTGCGTTCAGCAGAAAAAGCAGCTTTGCAACTGTTGTAAGATCCTTTAATACAATTGGTTCTTACCCTTAGTTCCTCGCTGAATCTAAATGTATAAACTAATCATATTAAAGAATCTTACAACAGTTGCAAAGCTACTTTTTCTGCTGAACGCAGGCGATGTTTTCTCTTATCGATAATGTCAAAAATATAATTCAATCATACGAAGGAACAGAGTTCGGTAATAGAGCCATGAAGATTAATTTAAAGTATCCTCATCTAAAGCACCTAACCACTCGTAATATTATGACTCGAGAACTCGTCCCGACGCAATTTACGTTTTCCGCGATGCGACGATGCTCGACGATTTGCAGGATATCGTCGAGCGGAGAGATACCGCTAGACGCCGATCGCTACGGCCACGACGACGAATAAAATTGTCGGAGGGGACGACGTAATGTCGGGTGTCTTTATGGGAAGATAAGTGGTCCGTGCTAATGCTCGCGGACCATTAAAACGCGACGTGTACCGTAATCTCGCGGAGTTTAGCGCCGCGCGGAAAGTAGCCGGGCGGATTTTCCGTGGCGTAATTGTTATCTACCGAGGGAAGGCGCATCGGTGCGCCGATAATTATTCTATTCGCCGTGTTTACGACTTTCCACGACGTTCGCGCGGACCGTAGATACGTGCTCCTCGAAACCGTACAGCAATATTCCGCAACGGAGCTATTCGCTGGTCGCGCAATTAGAGCCGATCTCGGCAGCGCGATAATGAACCGAGCGACTCGCAGATCGCAGATAGAGTCGCAAATCGATCGGATGCGATATCAAAACTCACATATACGATGGTCGGCCGACCGCGAATGCGTAACTTAGGTCTTCGGAAAAGAATGAGCGCTAATGGTTTTTAATTGCGATCGTTCCCTCACTGGATTCCAGTGAACCGATATAAAGTTGCGGCGATGGCTCGCACAATTGCGGAAATGCATAAGGCGATGATTAACATATAGCACATAATTTAAAAGTTGCGCATTAAAATGTAGCTAATTGATTCCCTCGAGTATTCAGGTGAATACGCGAGATCTTAGGCGTAATGTAATTTAATTAGATCGCGAGCAGCTACGACTCGACTGACTTTAATAAACTAGTCGTTAATCAACCGATTTTCATTGCATCACCAACCTCTTTCCTCGCTCCTCTCATCTGGCTTTTTAGACGATAATCGCGAGTCCGTCGAGTAATGGGGGCCGTTGTTTGCGAGGAAAATGCTCTCATTACCGCGTCATTAAGATCCGGCTCACGTATTCAGTCCATGAGACCTCGTCCAATCGATATGCAAATAAGTTTATCGCTTCGACGCGAAGATATTCCCGCTCTCGTCTCTTCACTTCGCTGATACGTTGAGCGGATATTTACGTGCGTACGTACGTCTCTATCTCCTCGGTCTCGCGATATCGCGAACGTAAAAAGAATGGCGGAAGGGGGAACCATAAATTTTACTCCTTCGCGATATAATTCATTAATCGATAAAACCCACGTCGTGCGCGATCCGTAAATGTAGTAAAGGCCGTGCGACAGAGACGTCGTGGTCGTGCGCGCGCGAATCCGATTTCGCCAGTCACTTGACGACCTTGCCGGGTGAACCGTCGCTGTTGTGTGTCGGCACGCCGTTAACCGATCGCAAGACCGGGCGAGGCGAAGCGTGGTGAGATGAGGCGAGGCGAGGAGAGAGAAGGCGTCCCATAGGCGAAGTTAATCTGCGGAACCGAAGACGGGCCGTCGATGAATCGGCCCGTTCACTGCCAAGTGTCCAATTAGTCGCTGATCGTGTTGCGCCGATCGTCCGCGTTTGCTGTTAACCGATTGTCCCTTAACGCGCGCTGTCTCGCGCCGATTTCTTACGCGAACCGAACGCGTACCCGCCTGGCGGACGATCGTGAATTCCATCGAGTCGCGATGAATCATTATTGACGGGGCCGCGTGTGTCGACGCGAGACTTGTTAAACGGTAACGAGGTGATATATTAATTCGAAAGCTCTCTCGGAGACTTTAATAATGATATTTATAATAATAGATATGTAGGTACTCCGTGAATATTCCTACAACATTTTTCCGCGCGTATGTAATTATACGATTGCCCGCTTCTTGTATGCAAAATATAATTATGAGAGTAAAAGAGACTATTAATGCGAATTTCTATTACATAAATGACGCTGTTAAACAGCTTTACTGAAATACCGGCGAAAGAGATTCGCCTGTAATTATGCGCAAATCAAGGACACCGGCTGCTCTTGGGCCTTGAATAAATTCACAGCGGTGAGTTCAATGCCTTCCAATGCGAACGTGTCTATGCAGTTTTCGCCAGTTTGCCATCGGCAGTGCTTTTGTACAGGCGCAAACTTGCTCTAATTAAAGCAGAATCGGCGCGACGCAGATCGCACGCACACAAGAATCCTATACGCTACCCGCATACGGTTGCAACTGCAACTGCAACTGCAATTGGCATCGCGTCGGCGTCAGCAGCGACAGCGGCGGCGGAGGAGGAGGCAGCTCGCGGAGAGATCTCTCGATCTCTCGCCTTCGTCGCTCTCACATACCAACCTACATGACAGACACGCTTCGTTGGCACGCATAAATAAACGGCACACGTTCCCTAGCCGTTCCCACCTCCACATTCCCTCTCCTTCTCACTCGCGACGCACTCGCAGCGTAACGCACGAGCTGCAGGCACCCGTGCCTAGACGGGATAGATACAGGGACTAATTGCATCAGCGTACCATGTCGAACTGCACCTGCGACCATTACATTACGGCGCGTCCCTCGATCCGCTTCGCTAACTCCCGCGTTATGTCCCTCCCGTCCTGTCGATAGTTAGAACTTACTTTCGTCGAGCTCCGCGCAAGCTCCTTTCATGATGCATGTTTAAAACACTATTCGCTTAAACTTCGCTGGAAAATCGCGGATGATTTTACCCTCGTCCCTTTTCGCCACGTCTTAATCCATAAATATACTTGATCTTTTTTTCAACGAATTTTCATCATGGATTTTGTCTTGTGAAGAGGAGTGACAGCCGAGTCGACGATCGAATCGCATCCTTCTCTCCCTCGCTTCGCTCGCCGGTTGCAATTACCGATAGAATCGCGTCGCGCTATACGGTGTACACGTTCGTCTCGTCCCATGACGACGAGTGTATCATCCAAGAAATCACAACGCGGCGGCAAGCTTCGCTTCCTTTTCCCGGAGTAAGATGATTCGAGACGACGCAGGCGAAAAGGAACGAAAAGGAGCGAAAAGGAACGGCACGAATTAAAAATATCCGACAGCAGCGCGGAATTCAATGCGAGAGAAGACTAAATACAAACGTTTCAAATAACTTGTACGTCCTCACAAAATCAAATAAATTTGGGCATCGTTGATATCATTTCTATTAATCGCGATTACCTCGAAAGATAGAATTATACAAGATTCTACACAAAGAGAAATATATAATTCGAGAAGAATGTTGGAAACAGCATCTATCCGCATCTATTTCGCAAATGTTTCACGTTTGTTGAGGCGCCGAGTAACGGTAGAACGCGAGAGTTCTTCGAGATGTATCTGACGTATATCGCGAGCCTAACTCGCGGTCGGTGCATCGCTCACGTGATGTATTACGTATAATTACACTGTTCTTAGGCATTGATACACATACCGAGGGTGTAGTAAAATATGTCGGATAATAATAGAAATTGCGGGATATCACGTTATGAGTGAGTCACGAGGACTGTTTAAGCTCGCGAGATGGCCGGCCGCAATTACCGATAGGATCGCACCCTAGGATACCGCGGCGGAGTACGCTAGTATATCGGACTGCGGAATCGCCGTAAAGACCGGAGGTGATACACAAAGTATTCGCTGTTCTTGACAAACTACGCCTTTGCCGATAGATTTCTGAAGAGTTCGTATCGCGATCGAAATCAGATCGGCTCTCATCTCACAGAGAAGGAGATAGGCATCAGTTCTCTCTGGACCAATTTAGAATGTATAAAATTCATTCCCGTAAATTCCATGAATTAGAATAAATTCCCTCCTGCTCTCTGAGATAGCAGCTTCGAAAAATATTTTCTGTGTCTAAATTTAACATAGCACATAAACATAATCTGATCAAATTAATTTCACTTTAATTTTTATTTATAATTCGACGCATGAGACGCGGTTCGTTCGCATATGTTGAATTTGTTTCACGTTTCGCGCGTAAGTATCGAGATATACTTAGAAGTGTTGCGAAATTATTCAAACTCTAGCTCTCCTCCTTTTCTCTCTTTCTTTCTCGCTTCAGCGAACACCATACACACAGAGGAGAGTTATGCATCTCAGGTGCATAGGTTCTCGGTAAACCGGAATGCAGATAACTATAGGAGCCCGCTCCTTCACTCTCGTCTCGCTGTTCCTTCCTTGCCTCTCTGTCATCCCGCGTTCACCTCCGCCTGCTATTTTTCATTAGCGCTCGCTGCAGCGGAAAAGCGGCGAGACAATATGGAGTCGCTTTCTAAAACGTCAACATCGCCGACAAGCGGTCGAGGAGAGACAAAGACAGAACAGCGAAAGGGAATGGAGCAACACGTGTATCTTGCCGCATTTATTGTTTCGATATCGCTTGACTTACGACCTGCACGTATCAACCAACGAGACGGTCGAGAAAAGAGAGAGGAAAAACAGGGCAAGCATGTGTGACTAAACAAATTTTTCCGGTGGTATTAAATCTTTGCGAAAACGTGATCACGATCGATCGATACGCAATCGCTAATGAACAAGCTTCGAAACTAATACGAGTAACATACAAATCAATGTATGCATAAATCAAAGGCCAAGCAGGGAAAGTAAATCGTTAGACTGTAACGCGGTCTCTCAAAAGCAACGTTCGTATAAAATCTATAACTTGAATTTAAAACTCCGTCGAGTCATAATTTGCATTATTGGCACCTCGCAGCCAGGAACGAGAGCTTATTAAGAAAAGATAAAAAAGACGTCGATAGTGAATGGATAATAATATTACTGTCAATTTCAACAATCGATTCATTAGCGTTCAACGAGATCGAGGAAGACTCGTCTGTCGACAAAATCGTTCGGAATGCAGGAAGCGGAAGAGGGGAGCCGAAGAGATCGTTGCGGCAACAATGTGCGAGGCCGTGCGACTCGCGCGGCTCGCTCATGCTCTCCTTTATTGCCGGGGTTGTAGGACTACCTGTGCGGACAGGTGCTCGATCGACGAGGATTTCAGGCCGCCGTGCAACGGGCAGAGGTGGTCGCGCGTAGGTAAAGCCACGATAGACCGGACGGACGAATGGACGGATGGATACCTACCTACGCTCTCGCGAGCCATACATCACCCGATCGCGCAATGAGCTTCTCCGCGAGGCAACGCGAAGCGCAACCGATTTTTTCTCACATTCCCGCCGCGGAGCCACGCAGGCGGGATGCCTCCTCCGGGAGGAAAACGCCGGACTTGATTGCAATTATCAACGGCGCGATAGGAGCCCGGAGTGACGAACGACCGGGCGCGATACACCGCATTGTCGTAATTAATGAGCGAGATGCCCGGGCGTCCGCCTACTCGCCGACGGCGAGTGCTCGATTATGGCTGCATTATTGTCGTCACGTTACCGTCGCGCGTACTCGACGCGGTATCTATCGATCGTTCGCGTCGGAGCATGTCCCGCCTGCGGAAGGTGCACCGTGCATACAGGCGTGCATAGACGAGTGCATAGGCAAACAAGGGCTCGAGCTTTCTGCCGGGTGACTTCAACGCGTGATTCGGACTGTCGTGAGATATCGATTACAAGCGAAAGTCATTGGGATCACGTAGTTTGAAAAATATCCAAAAGCGGTCCATTGTCGCACCAAGTATATTCATATTCCAATCTGCGTTAATATTTTCGAAGATGACATAATCGTCCCGAATTTAAGTCATGACGAAGAAGCGGATCGTAAAAGAAGAGTCCGACGCGAATAATTCACGAGTAGAGTGGCGCGAAATACAGCCGCGATGGCGCTGCTCTTCGCAGCAATTCCGTTCTTACGAATCAAGGGCCGAGGATGGTGCTTGTGTTCTCGATAGTGATGATGATGAACGCGGCGGTGAACGGGGAGGCAGAAGGGGAGCGGAACGCGGAGGAACGAACGGCCGCCGAACGAGCGACGGTGCGGGAAGACGAGAGAAACAAGAGCAAGAGGAGGATCGCTTCGATCTACGGAGAGGCCGTGTGCGCCCGCACCGTGCGTCGACGCGGCCCGGCCACGGTCCCTCGCGTGTGCATACGTGCAACGGCCGCGCTGCTGCAGCCAGCACACGCTCGGGTGTATAACGCGCCGTGATTTATATTCGCGCCTCACATCGCTCTGTGAGGGCCGCATACGTTCGGATACGTCACTCGTGTGTACGCACGGTTCGACCGTACGCCTTCCTCCGATCTTCTCTCTCCCTCTCTATCTCCCCCATCCCTCTCCCGCCCCCGGCCTCCTCCGGGGCCTCGTTCGTTCGTTCGTCCGGTGGATTCACTGTGACGGCCAGTACCCGGTCTTATCGACACTTCCGTCATCACCGCGACTTCACGAGAGGGTCCAATTAGACGGCTCTAATTGGACGGCGAACGACCGTGCCGTAATAAGAACCAACACCCCTTCTTTCTCCTCTCTCGCCCCCTCTGCCCCCTGAGGCAGAAGTCTCCGTCTCTCGACACGACGATACGTCGCGTGACACCTTTTCTCGGAAATTCAGCGAATGATCCTGCTCTCTCTCTCTCTCGCGTTGGACTTGCGAGAACTTTTCGAAATCGGACCCGTGAGAGACGAAGAGCGAACCAGTCTATCCAGATTGTTTTTCTCTTTTTCGGAATCAGTTCAGAGAGACGATTCGTAGACTGTACGTGGGCGGCAGAATTTTACAGCACGATCCGATACGATATAAAATTAGCCGCTAAACGCGGCGCGCACACGAGCGTTCAGACGAGCGTTCGAGCCGCCCTTGCACTTCCCTCGCGCGATCGGGCAGTGATATATGATAGTCTTTGTGGTAACTAACGTGACTTTACACCGTGACTCAACGTGGCATAAATCAAATTCAAGTTACTCTCTCTTTCTCTCTTTCTCTCTCTCTCTCTCTCTCTCTCTCTCTCTTCTCTCGCAGGCTCGCGGTCTCTCACGAAATAGATCCGAGACGAATTGATATTTCGTTCGCCTCGCAAACGGCCGGGCCGACGAGCCGTGAAGAAAATCTACGCTCGAACGTACCGCCGGGCGTGCGTTGCGTAAAGGTCGAATAGTGATGTAACGTTCCCTCCGGAATATCGTACGAGTTCGCGAGCACGAGGCGAGGAAGGCGTTAGAACGCTTTCGGCAAGAAGATCCTGTCGCGTTGGTCCATTTGGGCGGAGTTTTAGGCTCGTAACGTAAAATGTTATTGCCTCTCCATCGAGGATTGGGTCGCGTGTCGCGTTCGCTGTAAACCACGCCTCTCTATCAACGACGGTATCAAGACGCGCCAACAGCAATTTGACACTCGGCTTGTCATAGATATTCGTAAAACACGCACGATTGGTCAACCGCGCATTCGACAAATACGAGAATGTTGAAATAATACGAGAATTCCCGTCCATCGTGATTAACTGATACTCTTAACACCGCCTAATCGCGCGTGTGTTCGCATATTAATTGTGACTCGTTAAGTATCGATCATTCCGGCCTGTCGACGTTTCATGGCTGGCGACAGATAACGATTCCTCGCGCCGTTCGAAGCGAAGGTGAGAAAAACGGTGACCGCTATCGAGGAGCGATTCAAACGTCGTATCGATAAAAGTACCGTTTCCTTGAACGGCAGCGAGGCGAGAACGGACGTCGAGGTAAAAGACCAGAACTCTTCTCTCGCGGACTCGACACGCACGCGTATGCGTGCAGACACTCGTGGGACGCATTCGCAATATTCTTCACGCGCGCTCGCCCTCTGCCTCTCTTTCTCTCCCTTTTCTTCCACGTCACTCGCGAACCTTACATGTCGAACTGGAGTATTTCACCAGAGAAGTGCTTCAAAACGGATCGCGTGTTCGAGGATGTCGTTGCATGTTTAGCGAATCGTTCGTATAATTACCGAACGGTGGCAACGGCGGCGGATATGCGCGCCCACGTTCCTAGGTGACCTGCACATGCACACATACACACGCACGTACTTCGTGTCCTAGCTTATGCTGAGACGCATGCAAGGATCCGCACTACCTACTTCCAGCTCTACTTTTAACTATACAACCTCCGCTAGATAGCCGGCTTTTTCGTGACGCGTCTGTATGGATGGACGCTTGTTTACCTCCGAATCGTCCGGAATCCATGAATTTGGGACGTATCTTAACGTCGGGGCCGACGCGGGGCCCCGAGGGCTCCATCGCGCGGCGCGTCCTCGGGCGTTGAGCAACGCAATGCTCCGAATATTTCGCAAATAACTGCCCGGTCTTAGAACGGTAGAGACACACGCGATATTAGACGTCCGCCTATAATGAGACGGCGGGACAAGACAGAGGATAGTCGGTAGAGCGGGAGGATCGAGACGAGTGAAAGAGAGACAGAGCAGATCCTCCAGGTAAAGGAATAGCGAGCCCGCCTCGAAAAGGAGGAGTTACGCCGCGAAGGTTCTCGAAATGACACGGACCCGACGAAATTATACCGTCTGTCTACCTAAACGAAGGATATGCCTCGAATACGAATCGGCCGCCGCGCCGCTCGGAGACAAAGGGGAGAATCTCTCTTTCTCTCGGTCCGAATCATTTCGACGATCGTCATTTTATTCGATCGATGCTGCAACCCCTCGGCTCCTCGCGGGGCCCTATTTCACCTGCACGCTTGATATAGATTCGTGATTCGCGGCTCGTCGAAATCGATAGGCCCGAGGGTGGATTCGCGATCGGCGAAAGAAAGACGAGGAGGAGTTCAGGGAGGAACGAGCGGCGGCGAAGGTGGACCGACGAACTCGCGTTTCTTCAGTGGCACAAATTTCGTCGATGCCCAATGCCCGATTCGGGCGTTTCTACATCCAAAGAAGTCACGCTCCCCGCAATTCACGGAAACGGACCGAGAGATCGAAATATTCATCCCCGCGGTAGAGAAACGATCGGCGATCGGTGCAATTACTCGGCTCCTTTCTTACCGGTGGCCCATGCGGTAGCCCGGGCTATCTCCCTCTCGCTTTCTCGATCTCATTCCATCTCCTCTTCCCCTCTGCCCATTGCCTCCCCGCCCCTTATCCTCCTTCCTTCCATTTTCTTTTTCTCCCATTGGTGCGGCCGCGATACGTATGCCTCCCCATTCCGCATCCCTCATATGAGGCGCATAAATCCCCCATCTCTTTTTATCTCTCTTTCTCTCTCTTTCTACTCCCCACCTCCATCCCTCTATACGTTCTCCTGGATACACAGGACGCCCTTCCTCTCCATGGCCACCTTCGCCCTCTCCCTTTTTCGGGGCCCTTCCTCCTCGTTCCCTCGGATCTGCGGGCAATTCGGCGCGGCGGAGTCCCCGACGGATCGTGAGGGAACACGGCATACCGCCGTTCCTACAGTGCCCAGTCATTTTGAAAAATACCCCGGCAAAATGATTCGGCCGTTATTACGACCCGGTCTCTCTCTCTCTCTCTCTCTCTCTCTCTCTCTCTCTCTCTCTCTCTC
>NJRQ01000315.1:106953-164455 GCA_003063805.1 Aphaenogaster ashmeadi
CTCTCCCCCCTCCCCCCTCTCTCTCTTCCTCTTTATCTCTCCGCCTTGCCCTCCCGATTTGCTCCTCCTCGGTCTCCCTCTACTTCCTCGTCTCTCTTTCACGGGAGCCGACTGTTCATCGTCCCCAGTTCCTGTCCCCATCACCGCCGCCGTCTTCTCTTCCCCTCGCTCGGCGCATCAACGCATCGCCGTGGCACGTCGTGGCGATTCTTTTTCCTTCCCCGAAATGCGATGTGCGCTGGACGTAATCGTTTTATCGTGCCTCCGTGCCATTTCAAGCCGGGGAAAACTCACCGCGACGGTTCCCGCAAAACGTTACGGCCGAGTTAGGCACGATAGCTTGTGATTAACTTAAGTAGCGTAGCCTCGCTTCCAAAATTCTTCAGTACTACCGGTAGCCCTTTGACTCTTACGCCGAATTATACGCGCAAGTTACAAGCAAGCGGCTCGGCTTCTTACCTTCGTTAATCAATACTTTCGCATCGATGTCCATCTTCGGAGAATTCGAAGGCGTCAAAACGACCGTAAACTTCAACCGAACCGAGCATCGAGAGCGCACCAATTATCATTTACTCGTTAAAAAAAAGACGCTTATCGAATCCACCAAGAAAAGTATACTTCTTTTTATAAAAAATCCAAATAAAATTTTTACTGCGACTACCAAATTGGTACATGACGTAATTCTGTGTTGTTCGTATGTCGACTTTTCAATTAGCGTCAGGAAACGAGTCCACAACTATATATTTATAAATTTCGAGTGCCCCGCAAAACCTCGCGGCGTTACTTTGTACGAAGCAATACGACGCGCGGTACACGTATTCATCTTCTTCAGGAAGCACTATCACGGACATGCGAGTAACATCGCCGCCGAGCATCTCCATCTCTCGGCGTTCCGGTCGGCACAGCCGATGCCTAACGATCGTAATGAGCGCACCGGGTACCTTTGTCTCCGCGACATAACGAACGACGAGTAAGGGAGAGAGGAGGGTGACCTCCCTTCACGTAAATACGTTACCGTAACGTCGTGTAAGCTCCCAATTAAAGTTTCGGCAAGTGGGTCCGTGTCCTTTCTCCGCCTGCGCCACGCTCTCGCTATCTGTCTGCTCGCCCCCTATCCCTCCCTTCGTCTTACTTTGTACGAGCCATGCGTTTTCGCGTGTCTTCGTCATCGCGTCTCCCTGAACCGACTTCGCCGGTCCGCTCGAATCTGCCCGGTCCATCTCGGCCGCGCACACAGGAACCAGGGAGAATCCCGGGTAGGTAGGGGGTCCGGCGGGTTCCGTGGGGACGGTGGAGGCGAGCGCGGAGGAGACGTTCATCCCGGTAGACTTGGCAGGGACAACCACCGGACAGATACAGATATGCTAATACCCGAGTCGTTTACACGTGATATATAGCCGGGCTGACGGACACACCGCGAGGGGCTGACCGCCGTCTCTTTCGCGAGCATCCCGAACCCCTCCGCATCCTCCTCTCTCGTGCCCTCGCGCTCGCCTCCTCCCGATAAAACTCCAGGCTTTCGCCGTGGCAGCACCCTGCCGAAATCGCAACAGCAGTCCGAGCTTCTGTCTCCGATACAATGTAATTTCGCGATGTACGTCGGAATGTGGTTCCGTGAGCGCTTTGGGTTGTAACGTAAGAATGCGAAAGTGTTACAAAGAATGCTCTAGAAGGAATCTGATAGACTTCAAGAATCTCTCTTCAAGCGATTTCAGTTAGAAAATTGAGTAATTCTACGGAATTATACGGAATGCTAACGCGTTTATGCATATATAAGACACATATTTCTATTTATTATAATAAACCTTCAAATACCTAAAATCTTTATAAAATTATCTTAAAATCTTTGTGCCAAAATTTAAATCGATATAAATTTCATTGTTCTTATTCGTGAGTTCGAAAACGCAAGGATATACGATTTCAGCGAATGCCAGGATTCGCCAGGTGCATTTTATAGGATTCTGTGCGCAAACCAGTAGCCATAAAATTGTGTTCGAATAGATAGAATATTATTTACGTTTATATGTTATGCAACAAGGAGAATGGACGCAGGTTGCAAAATGCAGACTCGTTCGTGCCATTTAATCCTTGCTTCGTAGAAACAGACGAGCTCTCGCCACCGCGACGACGACAACGAAAAGGAACGAACTAGCAGCTGCTGCCGGTGCATCTGAACAAAACATCGATCACCGTAGTCGCAAGCTCGTCGATGGCGAGCAAGAAACACGAACGAATCAGAGTAGCGAAACGTAAGCGGAGAGGGGGCAGAATTGTTGCCGAGAAACAATGTAGGGATGAAAACCAAAGAGAGCGAACGATTACCGCTGGAAATGACGGAAGGCAAGAAAAAGGATGATTTGCCGGATCATTCGTCGGGTTTACGGGCGCGGTATGATTTTTTGGGATTGGCGAAGGACACGAACATCGATGGCTCCGCGGAGTGAGAGATGAGGAAAAAGCGAGAGAACGGGAGAGAGTGCGAGCGAGAAGAAACGAGAGAACGGGGCATAATCACTACAATTACCTTACCGCCATGGGATCGCTTCCGAGAAGAAGAAAAAGGCGAAGAGGAGGACGGAGAAGAAGAGGAAGAAGAAGAAGACGAAGAAGAAGATGGTAGAAATGGTTTGGTGGTCGCGAACGAGAGGCATCGGACTGCAGGGAGGGAAACCGAGATGTGCCCACCGTGAACATCTCGTATTATACCTGCGGCTGAGCGCAATGATATTCGCAGCCTTTTGTTTTGTCGATTACGAAAGAGTTTTACGCGCTTCGAACGATATTGACCGTCCCAAGACAGAAGAGACGAAACAGCGCGAGACGAAATCGGCGACAGAAACGATGCTCGCGATCTGCATTATTCTCGCGAGGACGTTCTTCCAACACTTTCTATCGCATTTTCATCTTCCTGTACTACTTCTTCTTCTTCTTACTTCTGCTCCCCGATCTGACGATACGCCAGATCGCGCGGAATAATGGCATGCCTCTGGGCGATCCTTTCCGAATGCTACACGCGTTCACGCTCGCGGCCGTCCCTCACGCCGCTCCGTATAACTGGAAACCCGTTAGCATCTCGAAGATTTCTACGTTTATCGGCAAGCATTCGAAAAAACCTATTTGGGTCATCTCTAATAATATCATACCGTTGAGACAACCTATCGGCCCGACGCCCGACATCACGTAACAGGAAACACGCAACCCCAGAATTAATCTCATTCGTGCCCTCGCGTGAGCTCTCCGCCGAGATATACTTCTCTCGTTCAATTTGATCATCTATTTTCTCGAGATCACAGTAGCGAGGCGGCGTCGAATGTGTAGTCGCAATTAGAGGCCTTCGCCTCGTACGACCTCAGTTTCAGCCCATGTTACGACAACGATAAAATGTCTCTCACAAAATTACTCCTTTCGAAAAGTCTCCGGCACTTCTACGGAGGGAAACGAAACATTTTAAAGAAGTCAGTGACTTCGAGAGAACGAGCGAGCGTCGAACAGCATCGATGCTGTCGATACCAATCTTTCCATCTCCCGGCATTGTCGCGCGTTCGTGTTAGTGTACGTTCGTGGCCATGCGGTTACCGCACGTATCGACAACTCGTAAGTAGGTAGGTTTTACGATGATCATGCCGAGGCATCGCTCGTATAAACCTGGCGACCGCGATAAGCTGTCGTCAATCGCTCGTCATCGTCCTTAGCGGCGCAGCCGATCGCCAAAGTCGATCGAACGTTCGTGACAAAAATCGCACCCGCGTTCACGAAAGTGAATCTTGCACTGCCCGAATCGGCACGAACGAATTCCGTCGGTCACGACCGAGAAAAATATTCCACGCTAGTCCATCGGTATCGAGCAAGGCGCAGAGAACGCGAGATCGACCGCGAGAAGAAGGAGAGAGCCGATACATCTGCGCGCGGACTGAAAGAGGCGAGAGAGAGGAAGGAGAAAGGAGAAGAGCGAGCGTGCGCGTGAAAGGAAGAAAGAGAGAGAAAGGAAGCGAGATGCCTGGGCGAACAGAACAAACTCGTAAAGCCGCTTAACGATCCATAATTTTACAACGTTCTGTAATAACCGTGCCTCCATCACTCCGCTATCCTCTCTTCCTTCGCGTCCTACCTGGACTTCTCTATGTACGCCCTCTTGCACCGGGTCTAGGGCACCGCGAGAGTGAGGGAGAGAAAGAGGGAAGGCCTAGAGCTGGAATTCTAGGACGGTGGGTGTATTTATCCTCGCCTCTAGCTCTCAAGGACACGACCGTGCCCTCCTACTCGCTCTTTTTGCTCCCGCTCTTCCTAGAGTATCCTGGGAATAGTTTTTGAAAAGAGTGAGGCCCGGTCGATTCCGGTTAGTGGGTCCCGCGAGTTCGCCCGCAGCGCCTCTTACCGATATATTTACGAGTGTTTCGAGGAAAAATATCGTATCCCGAAAGACATCGCGGGGAAGAAGCAGGGCGGCTGGGAGATCAGTTCGAGCGCGTTCCTCGAACTCTCGTCAAAGCGCTCGTGCGAGAAAACATTTCGCACTCCATCCTTTCGACGGCTCCTCGGCATTCTTCCGAGTTCTTCCGGGGTTTATACCGCGCCGCACGTAAACGCCTCATATATCTCGGCGAATAATTATCACGTGGCAACCGATCGCTCACACCAGCGTAGGTTCGTGCGCAAGCAACTGTTTCGTAACCGTCCTGCATATATTAGTTCTATTCCATTGTCCCTCATTTTAACTAGTTTAAAGCCTCTTAAACGTTATGCAACTACACTTCTTTACCACAAGTGAATTATGCTGATAAGAAACAGCAGTTTCAAATGCGTTATACATCAAATCTGTATTTGTCGTTTGAGGTTTCGAATAACTGCGAGGGCATTTGTAATAAAACGAAGATTGTCTTGCGAATAATGTGTGAAAGAAATATAATACGATGTCAAAATCAGGCTGAGCGAGCATCAGAGAGATAACACGTATTCAGCGAGAAGTCGGGTACACAACCGGCAGTTGATTATAATCGTCAACCGAAGAATGAAAAGAAGGTGTGCCCAGTAAAGTTGAAAGGCGCTTCATCATCAATGTCAGAGTTGCAAATGCATAAAAGTGATTGCGCACGATGACCTTTCTTGCAGTGTTGCGGAACTGCGATAAAACAGCGACGCGGAAATAAAAAAGAGGTTCGAGAAGCGAAGGAAGAACTGCGTCGTAACTGTGTAATATTAACTTCGTCCCTTTCTCTTTCATGCCGCGAGGATTTCGTACAAAATGTCGCAAGAGTCGTTCCATTTTCTGTTTCTCACCCTTGTTTAACATGCTGACAGCAACTTGGAAAAAAAGCTAATTTCCATATTGCGTGTTCCATCTCTAACGTCTTGATCTTAAATGAATAGTGTTGAAAAAGAGGGCTTTTAGATGAAGTTACAGAAAGTGCATTAGCAAACAGCAATGATTCTTATTACGACATCATATTAATATCAAACAGGAAAGGTTGAAGCCAGGTTTAAGTACGCTATAGAGATTTATATCTGTATTTATGGATCAGCCAATATCGCGGAAATCATCATCATCGTAAGTGGACTCGCGGTAAGAGTAGAGTTATCGAGGACGTCTGCTAGAGCTACGCTAGCCATCTCAAATGCAACAGCAATCAGGATACGAACGAGACGAAGAAGAGGTGGTGGATGGCGAAGAAGACGCGAAAGGAGAGACCGAAGACGAGAATCGACGTCGCGGAGGAGGGCAGAGGATCGGAACGACGGAAAAACGTATAAGAAGGAGACGGGGGAATTCGTGTTCGACGGAGGAGGCAACATCGATCCCGTGCTCGGCACAGTGGAAGAAGAAACTAGGCAGCGGGGGAATAGCACCGGGCCGGAAAGGGCGTAGCGTATAAGGAGAGAAGAGTCACGAAGATTGAACCGTAAAATGAGAAACAATTAAGCTTTTATAGAGTTACAATCCAGGAGGCTGCCACGGGACTGCTGAAGTCGGCTTCGTCGTTCGTGCGATCACTTCGCTCGCTCTCGTCCACGTTGGTCCGCGTTACAACTTGTTACATCCTTCAAGGTCGGGAATGCGCACGGCGGGACGGACCGGAGGAGGCAGAGGGGGAGAATGATAGAGCAGGACGGAGACCTGATAGCTTCGCGGATTTTTAAAGGGAACGAGACTCGCGAGCGCTACGTGTGTCGCGGCATAGATCCACGTGTTGGTGCGTGCAGACGCGATGTATGTACTCGTATACCTGCCAGCGTGACGAACCCCTCCTCTGTCTCTCTCTCTCTCTCTCTCTCTCGTGCTTGTTCCCTTCGCTTTTTTTTTTCGTCTTCGAGAACTTCCTTCTCCTCGTCTCTTTTTCGTCTCTCCTCTGTTTCGATCTCTCGTGACTTCTGATCGATTTCATGCTCTTCCCGCGTTTCTCGCGTTTCTCGACTACCGCCGCACGACGTGCACGATGCAGACGCGTCCTTGGCAAGGAAGATGACAAAAATCGTATCGGCGGGAGAGCTCCTTTTTGCCGATGTCGGGCGTCCTGCGTTCGCGACGAGCGCACCCTCTGCGCTCTTCAAAAACGCCGCGTGTCTCTGCCAGTTTTTACGCCGGATCTCCATCCGAGATCCCTTGCGCCGATCGTCGGTTTAGGAACGGTCGTACGCATTACTCATGCGTAAGGCTTCGTACGCTCGTTTCCTCGCGAGGACATTCACAGGACGAAACGCGCTCGACTCCTGTCATCTTACCGCCCTTTATACCGTCTATTATGTTATGTATTTTTTAATACTATCATTATTTTACATTTTCTAATGCTTGTATTACTTAACATCCACTTAACATCTTCTCTCCTTTCTTTCCTGTATCGAACCTCAAATAATTCGATCGTCTCTCTCGTTGCAAAGACGCAACATCGCGTCGCGTCGCGTAGACACCCTCGCATCTTCGTGGCGTGTTTCTTGCTCGTGTACTCGGATAATACGTTCCATAAACGCGTGTGTTCTGTGCGGATATTACCCGTGCATGCATGCATGCGTGCGTGCGTGCGTGCATGCGTGCTTACGGACCCTTTAAAGATCTCTCTCGATCGTACGCACCTCGTTCAATCTCAGGCAGCGTTCGGTATTTAACGGCTAACGACCTTCGCATTTTTCGCGCACCGACACGCACACGTATAAGCGCGCGCGCACGAATACAATTATCGGTATTGGCGGAGAGATCCCGCTCTAAATCACAGTGGCTCGACGGGGAAGCGCTACTTGGAAACTTGAACGTTTTCGAAACACAAGGATGTGTGAAATAGAATATCGACATTTTCAAAATGTTTCCCTTTTTTTACACGGTACAGAGTTAGCTCTAATAAGCCAATCTCGTGCTATCCTTACGATCTACCGACTCACAACTAGATGACAGTTCGAAAAAAGGTTAATAATAATATCCACTGCCGCAATAATGATGACCATTACGTTATCGTTGAAAGAGCTGTTATAAACCTTTAAGGAGCCGCGGACAGAAATGCGCGATGCGGGATATCAGATTACCCGTGTAATCCAATGTACTGTCTCCCCCGTGCTTGTCGTGATCGAGACATCTAGCTCATATCGGCAATAAGTAACCCTCGTAATCAAGTCATACGCCTAATGGTCGATAGCGCGCGGTTTAAGCTTCGATCGACGCGACTCGGAATCGATTCGTATCGCCGTCGTAACGCAACTTCCACGCATAAAACCGCCCCGATACTTCCTACACCCGATAACCCGCGAAGAGTCCTGGCATTACATATCCCGCCTCGTATTGAAGTACGAAGTCTGCATTTACCTCCTCGTATTTACACGGAATGGCATGAATATCCAAGGGACACGCCCACGTGGGTTACATTATACACGCAACGGCGCGCATTCGCGCGTAACACCGATGTCTCGTTCGTATCGAAATCGGTCTCGCGTTCGGCTTCATCTCTATCGTCTGTATCATCGGGACGTGCAGGCCGATTAACGACTCGCGAACCCCTTCGTGTACCCGCATGCACGGCGACCGTAATGTATAATCGGGGAAACACACGCGTGTAGGTGCGCGCGTCGTATACACGCATTTCGCGGATCGGCTCGATTAGGCTCGCGCGCAGCACGACCCTAATCGACGGACGGGGATACCGGACCCCGACCGGTATTTAGCGGTTAACGATTCGCGAGATTTTTCCACGACGTGAAAAGCCGGGAGGTGGATCGCGACGACGCGACCGGCGCGGCGCCGCGGTTATCCTTCGGCCTTTATAGAGTCGCTCCATTTGCCGCAGCAGCGGTGCTTCTTCGTCTTCTTCTTCTTCTTCGTGCAAACGCAGACCTTGAACGAGTTCCGAGACGAACGCGGCCGCCGCAGCCGCCGCCGCGTCTCTCCCTCGCGGTCCGCGATTCCCTTTTTCGTCTCGCGACTTATCTCGCTGACGCACATGTACACGCACGGCCTGTACAATCACAATGTTGTCCTCGCCGCAAGAACCACCGTATATTCCGCGCTTTACGGTCCACGGGTCCGCGCTGCACCGCGCCGCCGCGCCGGTCGCCCGCGAATTGTACGCGAGAGACCACTTGACCGGATCTCCCTGAATCCTTTTCTTCTTCCTTTTCTCATTCATTATCGGTACAGAGCACTTTGCCACGACGCGTTAAGATGTTAAGTAAAAGTGTGCATAAAATATTAATAAGTAAGACTTAAGCGGAATATTGAGTTTAATTAGAGATAAGGAAAGTTTAATAGAGAGACGTGGAGATCTCTTTGAGAGAAAGAGAGAGATGTGAATGTGCGTGCCTATTATACTATATTATAAAATAAAAGGAAAAAAGGTAGAAAATACGCAGTGCTGAAGAAACGCGTAATGAGTATGATACAACGGTTACGCCGTTTATCTACCGGTTTAGCGTATGAACGCGGAATGCTGCGCTTCTAATTCCTCTAGTCAAACCCATTTTCTCCGCTGGACCAGAACCGGTCATCGATATTCGATGCCTCGTTCTTCCGATTGATATCGCATATGCACGGCTACTCGAGCGTGAAATCATGGTACTGTGAGAACTCGCGAATTCCTCGATGGTGTCTCCTAGATCGATGGCAACGCGATCAATTCAGAAGCAAGGGTTTCTGAAGTGTATCCCGTGAAAAGGCGCAAAACTGAAAATCCAAGCACGCCTTCAAGTAAAGTGGATCGCGTTATGTCGCTCCGATTTCATTCGAAGTTTCGGATTTATTTTTTAATTGTCAAAATTAAAAGGACAGAGAGAAAGAACGGGCGTCCTTAGCACGAATCACTTATAGAGCCATTGGCGTTCTATTACAAAGGGAGATAGAGAGCCGCTGATATATCCACTGATGGCGAACGATGCGTGGAGGAATAAGGTTGACGAGCGTGCGTGCCGTTAGAAAATCGAGAAGCGATCGTGGGCGTGTGGCAGCGGGGCCTTAGGGCGCCCTGTAATGCGCAGCATTGACGCTTTCCGGGTAATATTACCGCGAGCTGGTTGATAGCAAGAGCTGCACCAACCGGGCAACCGGCGTAGAAAATACTGGATCGTCCGCAGACACGCACTATCCGTCCCGAAGATATCGGCCTTCGAACGCGGCCTCTATCGCGATCGTTTCAGGCCAGCCGGGCTTCGGATAACCGGCCATCGCAGCGATATTAACCCTGAATGAAGCACATTCCGCAGCATTCCATAACATTCCGTAGCAACTGACTACGAGCTTGCGAAACTTTGAGTCCCATCGCGCCCTGATTGAAACTTTTTAGACCAAATTCAAATTGGAGAGGTAATCTCAGAAACGTATTTTTTCCCCGTGTATAAATCACAGATCCGCGTAACACAGATATTCCATAAAACGATTTGAATATCCATTAACATTTCTTCAATGCCTATTAATTACAGCCGATGAGTTCATTACCGCGAAACCGATTACGCTTCACGTAACTCATCAAGGTCAAATTGACCGAGCTTGATGGGACTTCCCACTTGAACTTCTCGTCACGTAGACATTCTACGCGACGCGCGACGAAAAATTAAATTAACCACCGCCTGTAATAACTCGCAGCGCCGGATTTCTTCTGAATGACGGCGAATCGTTATGGCATTTGCCAGGTAAGAAATATGATACAGATTCCACGGCGAGACGCAGCCACAATTTATTAAACGATAATTGTTCATAATCGAGTACACAAACTGTTACAATGTGGAACTGTTATTTGTATCTCAATCAGAGGAGGAAACTCTCTGCCAAAAACTACAGGTATAATGTAGTGAATCAATTTCACAGGTAGCCGGCGGTGTCGTCAATTAGGATGGTGGACCAGCGCCACGAATATCCTTCGGGTTTCGTTAATTTTACGACGGGAATCCAACCATAAAATACAACTCGAGTACCAGGCGTATGTACGCAGACCGAAGCGTTTACGTGAATGCCGATATAATTTCAGTGGCAGGGACTCATCCAGAGTCCCCGATCCCGAAACCACCGGGTGCCCGCGGAAGAGAACGGAAGAAAGAGGACGATAATTGGTCGTTGGGGCACCGTTTTCGCGTTACACAGAACCCCATTAGGCGAACGATCTGTTCTAGTCGACGCCCCTCACTCTCTTCCACTCCGGAGAACTCGAAAATGGGTAGAAAGGACGAATCCGCGCGCAGTCACTCTTTCTCCTCTTCTCTTTTCAAGTTCCATGTCCGCATCCTTCCTTTTTCTCTCTCTTTCCTTTTCTTTCTCTCTCTCTCTCTCTCTCCCTCCCTCGCTCGGTAGGAGTCAAAGGTGCTTCTCTGGCACGAGGCACCGGCATTCGTGATTTCGAGGTAAAGGAACGCGCGACAAGGTTTCCAACTTAAAATTCCTCCCGCGCCTCTCGACCTCTCTCGGCGACGCGGCCGAGACCACTTCTGGACCCCTTCCCCCCGCCGATCGTTACCCCGATGCGCGCGAGCTTCGCCGGTCGAACGCGGCTTCCACCCTCCCGTATGGTCACGACTTTAAAGCACTGTCGGGCCTCCGCCGTTTCGAAACTCCATTATCGATAACGGGGGCGTGCGTTTTTACTGCGTCGTTAAATCGCGAACGACCAGCGCGACGCCCAAATATATAATCGGTCATCGTGCTTGGAACGTAATAGGTTCCAGATGTGATTACTGACGAATTTCATTATCTCAATTCGATATTTAAAGATATGAGCCTTAACTAAGATAGCACATAGAATAAAATTATACTTATTTGTCCTGAGAAAATCGTGCGCATTTCAAAAAGTTTATAAAAGACATTTAATTTATTTTAAAAATTATGTATGACGTATGTAATTACGATAAATTCAATTTATGATTCTTTACATATAAAGAAACTTTAATCACGTGAGAGATAATAGAATATGTAGTTAGCTAATGATTTCGTGGATCATTAACGCCGAATAATAATCATGTCATCATATCGAAGGGTTAATTATATTCAAAGTCCACCGGAATGTGACGCGACGCCTGCAGTGTTCCCTAAATTGAATCGGAATTACCTCGATACGAGCGGAGTGAGGCTCGAGTAACCGCATGGGAGTCATTCCTCAAACGATACCTCACGGCCTCGTTTAGATGTTATCTAAATTGTGCGCCTTTTAAACGGCGTCGCACGTTATTACGCGCGACAGATTTAGATAACCGCCACGGATCGAGATGCAAGATCCTTACCGAGCTTCATACGATCGTTTTTATACTGGCATAATTCGTCGACCGGGAGGGAATCCTCTCGCATCGCCGGAATAAAAATCAATTCAACTATGGAAATCGAGAAGACGAGTCGGCGAAACGAGAGTAATTAAGTTACGGTAAATGACGATCTCGTCCGTGGCATCCATATTTTCTCGGAGAGAACTCTCACTATGATAATGCGACCTAAATAAGATAATACGAATGATCTTCAGCAATAAATCGCCGTAAGCGGCTTTGATACATCACTTTTGTAACAAATACCAAGTTAATACATAAAAAACAAATCCTGGATTTGCATACGGGCAAGAGGAGAAAAAGTTTCTTCGCGTTAATACTCTTGCTAGAAAAATATGGCTTCGTCTACGAGGGAGGAAACCTCTCGATATCGAAACCTTTCGAGAGGTATCGTGTTGCTCAACCCGGTCTCGAACGCCGAGCAAAATAAGATTACATCAAAAATCGCTATGAATACGCCCTTGAGTACCCGATTAAAATGATGCCTGCTGCTCGTTAATCGTAAAGCAGATTGGCCGGTAACTTAAATGTTAATGCAACGTGTGTGCATGTGCGCGATGGCATAGCCAGAGCCAGTACGACGACGATGGACGGACGTACGGAAACGGACAGAACGGCACGAGGGAATACCAGTCGGGCGCAACCAGTCAGGGTATTTAACACTGTAGTATTCCGGCGTTAATGATTTTAATTTAATGCTAAGACAGTGATATTGCCACGTCGATTCCACGAAAGAGAGCGCGCGAAATAACGAAATGATTCTCACAGCGAGAGACCGACGATTACGTTTTCTGTCCTCCCGCTCTCTCTTTCTCTCTTTCTCGTCCAGATCACCTTCTTCTCCACGTCTTCCCTGCACGCGGCCATTCCCTATAACTCTCTCCTGCTCTCGCGCCCGTGCACGTTCGTACATACACACAAGTACGTCGTTAGCGCGATCCGCTAAGGGGCTGGTCCATAAATTTGCGATTCGCGAAAATATCTCGGCAGACGGGCAATTAAGATATCGAGAGCGAGAGGAGGAAAGCGAGAGAGAAGAACGGAGAACGCGGTGAATGGTGAGGAAGTGGCGAAGCGGAGGTTGCGGGAAGAAGCGAAGATGGGAAGGGAGGAAAGACTTAGAAGAAGGACGAAGCGAGATATGAGGAAAGGAGAGGGAATCCAGCCAGAGGGAGGCTGGAGAGGTACCAGAGGGCGTCGGCCCTGAGCACCGGACACACCGGGAGGAACGCGGCCAGACATTCGCCTAGCTTTAATTACAGCGCCGTGGCCGCGCGGGGCGGGAAAAAAGGAAGCGGGGCCCCTCGTAAAAGTAATTTCAAATCGAGTGCGCGCGGGCCCACCGCCGATCTAATTAAATTTTCGCACAAAAAAAAGAATCCTCAAGGACTGCCCCACCAGTGACCAGTGGCGAGAGAGAGAGAGAGAGAGAGAGAGAGAGAGAGAGAGAGAGAGAGAGAGAGAGAGAAAGAGAGAGAGAGAAAGAAGGACACAGGCGATCGTAAAAAGCGCGACGGGGCCCCTCGCCGGCCCCCTTACCACCGTTCTCTTCCGCGCGCGGGCCCTGCGGTCCTCACCCGATTTCCTTCCTCCGCGATTATCGCCTCGCTGGCCCGGTAAACGCGTAAAACAAATCACTGTCGTGCGAACGGGAATTCGCGACCTGCGACAAGCGACGCGAAAGTAGGACGCGTGAACCTTGAAAATCTGCATACGATCGCGCACGTAGATTTTTCAGGCCCACACGCGCGGTCCCCTCTACACGCCTGATTGACCAGATGAACGGTAATTAACGATGCGTAGGCAAACCGCACCGACGGTTTCGCACGTGGTCGATAAGGTAAGCTAAGCCCTGGCGTTCTCCACGATGAGGTATGAAAGACTCGAACGGCCGCGGGACGCATGACTGTCGTGAAGCCCGAAGACAATGCACAATTTACGCGAGAGTACGCACGATTTACGTGAGTCATGAAGCAGAAAAAGCCCTTCTGGCACCGCACGCGCGCTATCTACCGCGATACCGGCCGGATAAGGCGACACACCTGGTCGCCTGTTCTGTGATCTAAGGTCGATGGTCGTTGCGAATGCAATAGTCGTGAACGTAACGCATGTCCCAGCATTATCGCGCTCTACCAACGATGATTGCATAATCCTCGTGACCTTAACAAGACAGAAAGTGAAAAAATGCAAAAAGAATAGAATGACTATCTCTCTCTCTCTTCCTCTTAGCAATTAAGTTTTTTCTCTCTCACATTGAACGCGAAGAATATTAAAAATAAACTGTCCCAGTTTCTAACAGCTAATTCACACACGTGTGCTAATAAGAATGCTACAATTTAAAGTAATGTTATTTAAAGAAAAAATAAGGTCATTCCGACAATTCATATGTAAGCCACGCACATAGTTATTACATCATTAAGAAACCTATTCTCGTGCTGCGATTTTTAGTGGCTTGAGAGCAATTCTTGTCACATCATCGATTCTCTTATCCGGTAAAAGACATTTAAATACATTGCTCGCCGCGAGGTATCTCGCGCCTCGTAGGCCGAACATGAAGACCGGGACATGACATATCGCGCGTTTCTTACGCAATGTATACTTCGACGACAAATCATTTTTTATTGAACACAGCTCTCAATCACACGTTGAAAGCGACAAGACATTCGGAACGCGACGAAACGGCCTTCACGCTCAATCTCGACTCCATCAATGTATCGAAATATAAAGCGTACAATTAGAAAGAACGGCTCGCGTGAGTTCGTTCTAAAGCCGAGCGATAACTCGAATTCCAACTGTCTCCTTGTATCAGCGATAAAGTCACGCGTAATTAGAAATGCCAGCCTCGTGAAACGAATACTCCCGGGCCGTGATTGAAGCAGCCATCCGCCCGTCGTGATACAAATTAAACCCCGTCTTTGCGAGGTCAACCGCGCGGATCACAGAAACGGACCTTATTTTCTCGTGACGATGCTGGCCGGTGGGTCCGGGAACGGCATCGGTGACAGACGTTAAAGTATTAGCCGATTGCATGTATCCGATGTCCCTTCGAACTGAGGTGGTGGAGGTGAACAAGGAAGACACGGAGGACGTGGAAACGAATGAAAGAGGGTACGGAGAGGAAGAAAGAAAGTGAAAAGGAGAGGAGGGAAAGAGAGAGAGAGAGAAAGGGAGGAAGACAGACCCTCACTCGAACCACCCACCAAAAATAAAAATCTCTTTCCCATCCGTGCTCCGTCTTTTTTCCTCTTCTTTCTTTCTCTCTCTCTCTCTCTCTCTCTCTCTCTCTCTTTATCTTCGTCCCTCTCTTCCGCTAGGTTCTTTCGTGTCCCCTCCGGGCAGACCCTCTTCCTCGACATCCACCCACAAAAATGCAACGACCGTCTCTTTTCAGTCGTAAAGCTATCCACCAACGGGCCCGGAACTTCTCGAAGAGGATCGATGATACCGTTTGTCGAGGTAACGCGAGAGCAGGGAGAACCTCTCCCTCCGGTGAAACGTTAGCTATTGACGCAATTCTAATTCCATTTTGCGATATTTTCAACGCGATGGCGTAACGCGCGAGGAATTCGCGACAAAACGACCGTAATATAAAACTCTGCGTCTGTCTAGTTTATTAGCGATCGTGAAAGCGCCGCGTCGGGGCTACGGGACAGTCATATAGTATTCGGCAGGTGAGTAGTGCAGAAATGTAAATTCGAGGGATCGATAAAGATAAGCAATACTAAAGACTATCGGATATTATAGCTTCTTGTCTGCCCACTCGCTCTAGTCTCTTTCGCGCGCTTCGGAATGGCTGGCCGAGTGAGTATGGAAATGTAAATTCGGGGGATCAACGACGAGGATAAATCTCGAAGAAAAAATTCAAAACCTTGCTCGCAGAAACGTCCCCCAATCCACCGTCCCCTTTCTCTTTCTCTCCCTCTCTCTCTCTCTCTCACACACTTGTATGAGCTATCGGAAACATCTACATCGGGCTTACATCGGGCGTGCGAATAGCACAAAGCCCGATAAATTAACGGAGATAATGTATGCACAGAAAAAAGCAGAATCTCCCTCCGGGCGTGTCCACCGCGGACACGCTACGCTCGTGCAGTTAGACACGTGTCAGTCTCCCCAGTGAAATTTTTTACCAGCAAAATGCAGAATATCGCGATCGATACGTCTAACAAGAGTTTGATCGATTCATAAAATTTCTTTATTTCGTTGTAGCAAAATAGAAATGTACATCCACTTTACTATGATTATTACTAAACTCAGATGTATCTAATAATTCTCATCTTGCCTCGCGTCTGTATTACCCCTGAGTGGCTTTTATATATACATAGCTTATTAACCTGTCTTAAGTCCATTAGTATACGTTCACAGTTATCCACGTTAATTTCCCGTTGCATACTACTCGATATGTACACGTACGATCTTTACTCTGCGCCCGAACGGTTACGGCCGCGAGGCAGAGACGGCGAACTGTTTTGGTAGTGCGTGCCAAAATATGCAAATTTAATTTTTTTTAAGTGGTTGCGTGTGCCCACGTTGTTGGAGTCCATAATAAATTTTAGTTGCAAAGTTGACTAACCTTCTTATAGTGTTCGCGGAGAGAAATTTCAGAAATGGCACGTCGCAGTGCGTGCCACCCAAATTCTTGCCGCGTACTAGCGTGGGGGCACGCGTGCCATAGGTTTGCCACTCTTGGCCCTCGGGGTACGGCGAAATTCTTTCTCTCTTACTCCTTCCCTCCGTTCCTTTCTTTCACTCGAGCTATTGGAAACGTCTACATTGTGCATCCAAATAGCACAAAATTGTGAGTATGATAAATCAAAGGGGATAATAAATACGCCGCAAAAACAGCGTCGTGCTTGGGGCGTATCCAGCGCTCGTGCTCGGGCTATCGAGTGGGCGCGCATTG
Organism: Aphaenogaster ashmeadi; assembly: GCA_003063805.1. Lineage (NCBI taxonomy): Eukaryota > Metazoa > Arthropoda > Insecta > Hymenoptera > Formicidae > Aphaenogaster > Aphaenogaster ashmeadi. The sequence goes on from NJRQ01000315.1 coordinate 123,569, forward strand.
TGTCTGGCAAGTAAGTAGTACAGAAATGTAAATGTCGACGAGAAAGAGAGAAAGAGAGGTGCCTACTAAGAGAGAGGAGGACGCTACTCGCATTATTCCGTCAGTTAAAGCGCGCTGGAGGCTCGTACGTGTCGCAGAGGAGGAAGGGTCGAGCATAGTGTGAACCTGTCTACAGTTATAAATAAGGTCCAAGGGTCAGGGTGAGGACCGGGTTTACGGGATAAATACCGTAAGTTATGCCGTGCCGCGGAGAAGGAACGGGAAAGAGGACCAAGGGGGCTAATTCTACGATTTAACATGATCTGCTAAAGTGTACCCCAACGTCGCACCCGCGTAGCCCCCTTTCTTCCCTCCCTCTGGTCCCCCGTGCCTCGTGGAAACGTCCCGAAATGCTCGTAAGTCCTCCGCCGGGATCGAGTCGGAACCGTCACAGGTCCGAACGCCTCTCCGGGGCCCTCCAATCGGTGCCTTCTCCTTCGTTTTGGGCATTCCTGACCTTCGGGGTCACCACGCGGCCACCTCTCGATCTTCTTCGTCGGCGCGGAATTACTTGGAAGTGCGGGAATCTGATTCAAGAGCGAGGACCGAGAGTACGAAGAGAAATACGACGAACGACGATGCTACAAACAAATTTGTTTGGCGAGAAAGGACGGTACATTTTATCAGACCGCACAAAGAAGCATCGAAAAGTACATATGGTTACCAGTAAATCCATCGCAATCACGGAATATTAATTATACGTAACATCTCAGAATCTTTTGAAAATATGATCGATGCTATTGATATTAAACGATATTTTAGAGCCTTTTATTCTGCTAAACTAAGAGATCACTATAATTAGTCTAGTAGACGAGATTACTTTACCTAATTGAGAGATATTGCTTATAACCGTCCGAGGGATTCTTGACGTATCCGTGAAAAGGCGAAAGACGCAGAAAGCGGAATAGAAAAGTCAACGAGAGAGAAAGATATCCTGTTGTCGATGGACCGGGCCACGACGGCAGAATATTCGGAGGCGTAGACGATTTTTTGTGGTCGCTGCGGTAGAACTCGTCGCGGTCTCTCTCTTTCTCTCTCTTTTTCCCTCCCTCACTCTGTTATACCTGACGAGGCCCCGGGCAACCGACCATTGTATGCAACAAAGCTACACTTTTCTACCCGATCCCAAGCCTAATGGATAATTAATTTTTGATAAATCGTCGCTTCGTGACTAGCGTCGACGCGCGGTCCTGATTTGTTTTTTGATTTTTCACAAAAGGAAAAGGAACGCCGACTTTTACATGACTCTCCCTCTCTCCCTTTCTCTCTTCCTCGCGCGCACACACACTCTTACTTGCACGTCTTTTTTTTCTTTCTCGCCCGCCGTTCCAAGAGATAACTTTGGTATTCCTCTGACCCCTCTACGAAGTTTGTCGACGGGCCGAGCTGTCAGGATACATTAGGATAATGCGACGAATGACCGCCGTAAAGTCAAGATCTCGGATCAACGGTAACTATTGTATAGCACCGGATTTACAGCGACGGCTTCTTTTTCTCTCTCCCATGGTAGTACGCGGTTATTCCTCACATATTAATAACGACGTCCGGTAAAATAACTGCATATTTTTTAGCATCATCCACGATACGCGGCATGGCGTGAAACATTGTATAATCATTTCCACTTAGCATTTTAACTAACCGCCGTCGTTTGAATAACATAATGTACGAGATATAACCGTGATAAATCGCAGTGAATATTTGTGACAAAACTATATATTATATATCTGCAATTAGATTTTCCTATCGAAGACTTAACAAAGTTATTAACGTGTATCTACGACGCGGACATCTAGTTAACATTTAAAAGAAAGAAGGAGAGAAAAGCGCGAGAGGTAGGAACGAGAAAGAGACAGAGGAAAAAGTGAGTAACCGCGGAATGGTTGAAATTACGCGGTGCAATCTGGGCAATATAATAACTGCAGCCTATCTCGGCATTCAAAGGGTTAATAACCAAAAAAAAGAAGCGGCGTTTGAGAATGCAGAAATTATGCCGCGCGGTCCGCAAGAAAGAGAGGGAGAGAGAGGAAGAGAGAGAGAGGGAGAGAGAGAAAGAGAGAGGGGGGAGGGGGAGAGAGAGAGAGAGAGAGAGAGAGAGAGAGAGAGAGAGAGAGAGAGAGAGAGAGAGAGAGAGAGAGAGAGAGAGAGAGAGACTAGAGAGAAGAGACAGTGACTCGCGTGCCTGGACGGGCGAGGAAGAGAGAGATTTTTGGGACACGCACGCGGGATCCTCGAATGTCCGAGGCGAGCGAAGGAGTGGACGAGGGAAGGCGGACAGTGATTCTAGACGGAATTGATTCGGGGCTGTTTCGCGCGCGGGTGGCGTGCGTACGGCAAGAATGTGTCGAGACATCTAGGCGAAAAGCGAGCGGGCGAGCGAGCGAGCGCGCGCGGAGGTGAGTCGCCCGAAGCGCTCGCGTGGCCACCACCAGCTCCTTCGTGGATCACGCGCACGTCTCCTCTTCGCACGCAACGCTACTGCACGCGGACTGCAATGCGAATCCGTTGCGACGTCGGTGGCGGCGCCGATGATTACCGTGCAAACGAGATACGCATGAGAGGCAGGCTCCCGCGAGCATCGACTCTCACGGCGAAGGAGACAGATACGGAAAACATCGTCTAGATAATTATAAATATTTCCAAGATAGGCTACCTCCGCGGATATCTCCAAATTACTCGCAATTAAAAGCCGCGTCCTTCTACAGCTCGCGAAACCCGCGGTTGTAATTGATGCGCTACGTGTATTGACGTATGAACATTGTCGCGGCACCAGCAGTCCGCACAGCACGATGAAAATTTAATGTGAAGTGGGCTGATGATATACAGGTTTCGCACGAACGTGCACCGCTTCCTGCTCGATCCGCCTGCGCAGCGAATGATGGCTCGGGATCACGCGAAATTCGTCGCTAGATGAGGGACGCTCTCTTTGTCGTTAAAAAGTTACGTATTCACTCACTCGATGCCTGCAGTTAGCTTATGTGGCCGTGTACTTACGCGATACATAATGTAGTTAGGAATATTTTCTAAGGACCAACTCTGTAATTAGCACATAGAGTTAACGACAAACAGATCCTGATACTCCAATCATCTCTCTACTGTCACCGAATTTGATTCACGATCGGTATAAATATATTTGCCGCCTAAGGGCGGAGCCAGACTATGCGCGTTTTACGCGAATATTCGTGATTCGAGTCATGTCATCCTTGTTGTTTATCAAATGATAAACAAGGATGAATGATGCTCGAATCACGAATATTCGCGTAGTCTGGCCGCGCCCTAAGAGAGATCGACATCGCCCATGGGGTGGTGCCTCGTAATTCGCGAGACGCCGAGATCGATGAGCATGACGCGATGTAACGGTTGACGCGCGAGTTTCGCACGGTTGATTGGGCTAGATACGAATTGCCGACTGCGGTGCGGCTGTCCAGGTGGTCTTGCGATCTGAGGAAGATCGGTACACCATCATCCTCTGTCGAAGAAGAAGAGAAAGCAATACCTAGCAGAAGAAAAATCGATTTGATGTAAGAGTAATAACAATTAACGTCGAAATACCTCATACCACTCTTTGAAATTGTAAAAAGCTAACCTTCATCACCAAATGACGATACCAGAATGGAATGCTTTTTTTTTGTAGATATATAATAAGAGAAAAAAATTTTTCAATATGTGAAATAGAAAGAAGAAAGAATCTATAGAGCAACTTGCGGAGCGAATATCATAATATTATAACGGCGTTTCTTTCCCGAAAGATTAGTATCGATAGATCACGTTGCAAGGACAAAGGGGGAAGGGATTTTTTATAAGAAACGTGCGCCAAAGAAAAGAGTTTCCGAACATAGGACTAGGGTTTTAGCGATGCAATTTCGCTAGCCTACTGTCGGTCAGCAGACTCTCTCCGCCTCGCCTCTCTCCGTCTCTCTCTTTCTGCCTTCCTCCGTCTCACGTGCATCCTATCCTCTCGAATCCCGTGCCGTCCCATCCTTTAACCCGTCTCTCTTCTCCTCGCACCGTATACCGGCCCACCTTCCAGAGGTAATTTACTTTCCATCCTCCTTCGTTCGCCGCAAGTACCAGATACGTTCCTTCTTCCTCCTCTCCACGCCGCCGTTTGTCTTCTTCTTCTTCTTTCTTTCGGACGCGCGCGGTCTATACTCGGAACGCGCTAACTCTGTTTCCCTCATCGGCTAAAAATATCATCTAGGTTTTTCAAGAAATCCTCAGACCGGGATCGCTCCCTCCCGCTACGCTATTGTGCACAAACGTAATCCCGCGGGACGTGCTTGATCCCTTAATAGATGGATTCATTACGCGCTTTTCTATTCTCGTACAAAACAGTAAATAGCATAAAACATGTCAACGTAGACAGGAAGGTCCTCGATCCTTCGTCAACCAGATTAAATGCGACGCCCTGCATCGAGAGAAATCTCCATCCACTTCATACAGGAATCTTGAAAAGAAAGATCCTTTTTAAAAGACCGACACGTCCAAATTACGGTTTCGGATATGCGGACATTCTAACGATTCTAATGATACAAGGTTACTTGGTTGCACCTACTAAGATGCACCCCGCTATGGTTTATTCCTTCGAGCGTTCCGGCTTATTGTTAGAGAAGCAGTAGATCCGCATTAGCGTACTCCTACCGCAGTCGGGAGAGATGCCTCTCTCGTTTCTCTCCTCTTGCCTTATCTACTTCTCCCCCTTTTCAGCTTCCCCGGTTCGGTTCATCTCCCTCGCACCTGCATCGCGTGCTGCCGTCTTTCTCGCACTACGGAACGAGTGAAGAAACGGACGAGGAAGGAACAGAGAGAAAGAAGTAGTAGTAGTAGCCGAGAGAGAACGAGTAGTTCAGAGAGCTATCTTTCTCTCTCTCTCTCTTTCTCTCCTCCTCTCTTTCTCTCTCCTTTCCTCTCGCTCTTTCTCCCGCACTCGCGTAGCATCGCCGAGGCTTGGTATAATTAATACGGGCCCCGTGGAATGCCGGTCGCCTCACTCTCTTGGGTCCCCCCGCGCGTATCCTTCCCTACCTTCTTCCTCGCCACTCATTCCGCCCCCTCCTGTCCCGCCTGTATCCCGCTTCGTCCCCCACATCTGACCAGTTTCCGTGCCCTCGCCTAGGCCCTAACGACGGGCTCCGGCAACCCCTGGCTGGCCGAAAACCCTCTCAAAGCCCCTCGTCCCGTTGTTCCGGGGCCGCCGACGGAAAAGGAATTAAAAAGTGGAGCACGCGTAACGAGGACGGCGACAACACGCACGGTGGCAGAGTGCTCCTTCTGACAGCCGCAGCCCAAATATTGGACCCGCATTATCCGCGGGCCCCACAGAAGCAGTCGAGTATCTCGCCGAAGGAGCGTGTCGCGCGCACGTATGATTTTTCACGGTGCGTCTATTCGCCTTTTCATCCCGGACAGCTTTTCTAAAGCTTGGCATGGCGTCTCTCAAGCTCTCTCTCCGGCACGCGTCGCGTCGAGTGTGTGTGAAGGAAACACTTGTAAATCGCTTCCGCGTTGCCCGTGGCACGTTTAATGGAGTAATTTGTAACAAGCTAGACGCGCTACGCTAGAAACAACGACCTCTCGTAGTTTCTTCATAGCCGTGCGCATTACAGACCGGTGTTTTTCCCAGGGAACCAGCCCTCGAGAGGAATCGCAAGCAAAATCAGAAAAGAAGCCAAGACCTAACTGTTTCATAACGAGCGATAATACATGCAAGCATACGGTTCTCCATATACTGAACAGAACATCGATCATTAATTCGTGAATACTTGAGAGTAAGTATTTCTCAAACCGATGCTAACATCGATTTGAAGATCTCAAGGAAAAGATATATAACGTGTGAAATATATCGATTCACGTATGTTATTCTACAAATGTTACTTTTGTGGGAATGTTCCCGCGAATTAATCGCCGACTCTGCACGCCGGATTGAGCAATCGTAAGAGTGGCAACAGGTGTCTTCGGCGACGACGACAAAAATCATTATATCGTATTACAGAGGAATCCCAGGAAGCCGAGCGAAAAAGACGGGCTATTAATTAGCCCACTTGTCGTCCGTGCGAGAAAGTGCGCCGGTTTCTACCGAACTCGAGTGGGGATACCTCAGCTGTTTCGCACACGTCGGACAAACGGGATTTTCTCTAGGCGCTATTACAATCAATTCGGTCGGCCGATTGAGTCCCGTCCCGGTGTCTCGTCGAAAACGATGATGAAGGAGGATGGAGAAGAGTCAGAAAAAAGGAGAGTGCCGGTCTGGACTGGGCCAAGTCGATTCGCCTTAAAAGGCGGAGCGCCTTCCTTTTCTTCCCTCGTCTTCGCAGTTTCATAACCGGAGCTCCGCTCCTCGTTTAACCGTCGTCGGATAGCAATGTATGTCGCTCGCTAGCGTATTATGCGCGCACGAAAGTCGCCCCGGCTGGCCGCGCCGCGTTCTTGAGAAAATTGTCATTGCCGACGTCAGGGCGACAGCGCGTAATTTCACGCTGAATACCTGGGACAGCGCGTTCTTCAGATTCGTTATCCAAGTAGGGCGCCACACGGTGAAGTACGTCGACGAGGAATTCGATCGCCAAATAGCGTTGCGCGCAGGAAATAACTCGGCAACGACGTCTCCTCGAATAATCTAATATAAAACGCTTTAGAAAGTGGCACAGGTGTTCGCGCGGTATCGTTAAAATCGCATGGAATTTTTTCGAATTAATAAAACGAATCTTTTTAAGATTCTTTTTGCGCCAAGTACCAGCTATCGTGATCTACAAACGATCAACCGCAGCCACGAGTATAATTTATTATCGAAATGCGTGACTCTGAAATGCGTTGCACAATGGCGACCAATTTGCATTGACATTACTAACACCTCTGTTATTCGCGCTTAATTTGTTGTTATTCAGGTTTATTATCCATGTAAGGCGTTATAGAGCAGCATTACAATTTGCTGAAAAAGGAGATTTTATTGCCGAGTCGTGTACCAAATTAAGTAATTGATCGCCAGTTCGACAAATATATTCATGCCAACAGCTCGAATTAGCAGTAGGTGTCAATACGCGTGCAATTTATTAAGGAAATGTACGATTCGTGCAAACGGCCGAAGGCAAACGGCATTAACGTCATTTACATCGGTAGGATTCGTACTTAATTCGCCGCCGCGGTTCAACCAGCCGCGACTGCGATCGAATTCGTTGAGTGACGCGATAAGCTACCGATTCATAGCCGTTACTATGGCTATTTACAGCCTTTATTAATAATAGATGCATAATTGATCGTAGTTATCGCATCGATTTGTCGAGCAAAGCGTGAAGGCAGAACGTGCTAGTTACGTAAGCAAACTAAATCCGCAAAACAAATCCGCGACGATCGCGCGCGAGGAAGTTAAATGTATCGCCGCACAACATTGTACGACACGATTAACAGCGGGGGAAGGAATACGATCTCCTTTCACCCGTTTCTGCGGATCGAGCTCCTTCGTTCGACGCCAGCGTAAAATCGAGAGCACCTTTCCTTCCCGTAGCGCAACCGATTTATGCAACCGTGTATATATACACCGATTATCGATGCCTACCAAACTACCCATCCCCGACCGCGTTCGCTTCGTTCTCTCTCGTGTTTCCCAACACCTGCGCGTGGCTCCTTCGACTTAGAACAAACTAGCCTCTCATTCAGCGCGCTGGCCCCTCTGTTCTCGATGTTTGCCCGGTGCCTTGTTCACGGATCGGTCGCGCCTACCTTTCGTCGCGGTGCCGGCTCTCTCCGGTTCGAGGGACCGTGGGTCCGCGATGCCGTATCGCAGGTCAGTTCGACGGGAAGACGAACGAAAAAAAAAGGGAGCGAAACCGGGGGAGGGAGGGATATGGGGATACAGGCGCGCGGTCGGGAAGAGATTCCCGGACGAGTTTTCTCGACGGTCGGACCTGGGGAGAAGAATCCTGACGCCCGTCTCACGGCGATGAGAGAAAAAGACAGACGTAAAGCGGCGAGGAACGAGAAGAAAGAACAAGAGAGGAGAAAGAAAAGCCATTAAAGCGCGCGCTCCAAAGACTCCATTTTTCCCGGCACCTTTACGGCCGTCTGACTTTGGCGATCAGATAAGAAAACCCTATTACCTTAATTTCCTCGCCCTTTTATCCCTTGGGCCACTCCCCGTTCTATTTACTTCTTAACTCCCCTAGGATGCAATTTATCCGCATGCTAGGCAGAAAATCCACAAGCCATAACGCGATATGACTATACGTTTCTTTTTTAACCAAAATTAAATAAAATGTTATATCAATACGAATTAATCTGCGTTTATCTACTTTCGAAATTCAGTCTGAACATTGCCACTTCTGAGAGGATATATTTATTCCATGCGCTTAATAAGTGCTACTTTAATTATAATAATAATCTCCGTCTGGATTGTACGAGTGTTAAATTTCGTTTCGCAAGTTTCAAGATTTCGTAAGGCGTAACGTGTCCGGTCTGGTATCGAATCGCCGCCGGTTTAATTAACGAAGGCATGGCAACGATTCCGAGAGGCTGCCGTTGCCGCGGTGCGTATACGAGAGAGAATAATCTCGCGAATTTACCGACGCTCGTGGGAGGCGATAAACGCGAGAAAATACGAGGCCGCGCGGGAGATAACGAAAAGCTCGGACGGGGCCTGAAACGAAGGCCGCGACGGCCTTGGGACCTTTGGAAATTTCTTGATGACTCACACTATATATCGGCACCGTAATTACCCGCTGCACCGGACAAATGAGCGCGGCCGTGGGCGAGCGTGGGTGAGCAAAAAGCACACCGGGGACTCGCCTCAGCGGTACGAAATTAACTTAATTTCCGCCGATGACACGACGCGCTGCGCGTTCAGCGTTTTCTCGTGTCGTATTCCACTTTTCATACGGTGACACCCGCCGCCGTTCGCCTTGAAAGCGCTACGCGGACAAGGATGTCTGCGGTGCCCCCCTGTCGCTTTCGAGACTCTCGCCTTTTAATTGCTTTAATCTGGAAGACGGCAACGTCGACGGCGACGACGACGACGACGATGACGATGACTATGACGACGATGACGACGACGGCGACGAAGAGCATGCAGATCTCTCCCTTAAGGCCCGCTTGTGCATAGCTACGATGGTCTGAAATATCTGAGATTCCTCGACGCTCGCTCCGCGCGTCCTTTAACGCGCGCGGCAGATCGTAAAATCCGCGGCCACCTCCGGCGCAAGGATACTCGCCACAAGTAAACGCCGATGATGCGTGTAATCGCAATGATTTCGATATAAAGCTAAAGCGACCGCTCGCGTACGAGCGGCATGTAATTAACGCGCATTTTTCGAGCCTCGATACAACTCGTCGAGCGTCTTATATACCTGCACCTTTCATGCTTGATATTATCTATTTACGCAACCATAGCAGATTGGATTGTGCATGAAACAAAGCAGCTCAATTAACGTTCACGTTGCACTATTTTATCTAGTGCACGGTATACGGTGCGATTTCCAAGAGTCGCGTGTGTGCGGGAGGCCTTCGAGAACACCCCCAAGAAAACGCGCCCCCATAGCGACTCGGATCGAGAGCCAAGCACAGCATCCGGCGAATGACGGCGGGTGCACGCAGCGCCACTGACAAATGAGTTTGGCCAAGTGCAAGTGAAATGCAGCCGCAAAAAGCCGACGTGGCCCTCCGGTCGTCGGAATGGAATATGGGTAGCCGGTCGGTCCGTGTTTCTCTCTTTCTCTCTCTCTCTCTCTCTCTCTCTCTCTCTCTACCTCTCTTTCTCTCATCTCCTACATCTCGCTGGCTACTGGCCTGCGATTCCCCATTAACGGACGGGTCCCACTGCACGATCCTCACCACCGTGCATTATCCACGGTTATGGTTTTTCGGTCGTGGCTGCCTTGCCGGAGAGAGCCGCGGTGAGATGCATTCTCGCGAGATGCAGACGGAGGTGCGTGGCGGAGATGGGTGTGTGTGTGTGTATGTGTGTTGCGCAAAACAGAGAGAGACAGACGAAATAGGAAGCCGGTGGGATCCGCGAGAACACTTGGGCGAGGCATTATTGTCGTGGGATTGCGACGATCGCGGTGAGAAGTTGAGGCGCAGGCTTCCGCGGAGGTGAATCGAGGCATATTGCTGTAATTATGACGCTTCGTCATTAAAGGAATCGTGCAAAAGCGTTTAATCCAGAAGAAATAAGAACAATAAGGAAAAATGGCGTCTAATCGAGCCTCTTTATGATATCGAATCCAGATCGAGGAAAGGCAGCGCGGATGAAAGGTGCGACGATGGGTCCAACGGCGCGGTTTGCGCGATCACGCTACCGACGCGAAGGCAATCGTTTTACAATTATTGCAATAATCGGTTTGCGCGGACCTTTTCTCGAAACAACCTGGACGAGGCCCCCGTGTAACCGCCCTGCGCGCGCGAGAGCGCCTTAATTTACATCGCCGGCTTAAAATTACCATGATTAGGCGGCGCAGTGAGCGGCGGGCCCTGCTGAATGCAACGTACATCCCGTTCGCGATCGGCGGCCGCGGCCGTATGATAAATAACGCAGGGCCCATACGTTACACGCCGTGGTACAAACGAAACACATGCACGAATCGTGAGGCAGAGGATCGCGACGTGGGGCACGATAGGGGGCGGAGGGGGGACGGCGGGAGAGGAAAGAGGAACGGCGGAGGAAGAGGGCCCGATGTGAGTAACGAATATCTGATAGCGAATCCCCGGCATTTCCAACGTATCCCTCGGCTCTCCGCGGAACGAATGCGGGCCCCTCTCGACACCGTGTGGCCCCCCGCGCGCTCTCGAGAACCGATGCCACGGTTCCCTTACCCACGCGTTCTACCGTGATCACTCTTGCGTACGCAGAAACGAGAGACAGCTTTGGAGAGGAGAGAGAGCGGGACGTAGAAAGAATACTTTTACTTTCGATCGACGATCCCTCCCTCCCGAACTTCATGTCACGTCCGAAGGGGGCCTTGTCTCGGGCGAAACTTCACGAAGAATAAGCGCGTGCACTGGCAAATTAAGCTTTTATTCCGTGACATTCCTCTTAACCTTCTCCTCCCGAATTTGCATGCGTGAAGACCATTATGTCGTCTCACGCGAAAAAATGTTACGCCGTATAAAGATTTTACTTCTGCTAATTCGACGCGCTCGTGACATTATTACCTACGAACGTCCCGCTTCACGCACTGATTATCGCGATTTCCTCTTTTTATTCAATTAAACAGAATTGGATATTTCAGTGTGGGAACAACTGACCGCAATTGTATTCTAGTAACGAGTAAAAGCCTGTACAAAAAGCAGCCGAGAGAAAAGAATCGTTTCGTTGGCGATCATATACCTCGCGAGTTGAACCATCGTATATGAGTATTATAATTCATATCCAAAGTCAGCCTTTTTAATTCTGCTGCGTCCACTCCCATAATTTGCGGTTAACGTTTCACTTTTGCTTGTGCACGACGGACGTACTCTTTTTCATATCACGGTGAGCTATGTACGTTATGTCGCAACGTGCAATTAAACCGCCGAAAATCGTCGACGTGGAAAAATGTGGCGGTGTTATCGTCGCCCACTCGCGCTATTTCGGCCGCGCGATAAATTTCACGGACGCGATTGTTATAATCGGACGCTCTCGTCGCGATATTTATCTGTTCCAATTAAGGATTCGGCCGGCACGCGTATATCATCACGATGCACCGAAGGTGAAAGGCACCGGAGAGAACCGCCGCGGCTGACCTTGCCCGAATAACGTCACGGGCAATCCCGCGACGGCGACGATTATCTTAATTTTCGTATCTCGTTAGCGAAATTTAATACAAACATAGCTGCGCGACGGCGACGCGCGCGACGGCGTCCTTCAAATTTATATGCACGCATTACGCATTAAGAGCCGAAATTATTCGCGTACGTTATAATGCCGCGGCTGGCCTTGCTATATGGGAGAATTGCGCCGGTCTCGCTCGCCGGCGCAATATCTGCACTCAGTCGCGGGCTTATTTACCTTGAGGGGAAAATATCGTCGTGAAAGTGCCTTATATTGTAAGCGGACACTTCAATTATAAACTCAAATCGAAGAATTAATCACGTCGTCATAGCGATTTAAAATATACATGTAAAGTGGATGTAAAAGTAACGAGACGTCTCGACCAAAAAGTTGCAATTTTAAGAGAGATTATCTCGATTCTTTTTAAATAAAAAACACAAACGTGCAGTGCGAAATCCCCAGTGGTTACTGATCAGTATTTTTGCGAGATGTAGGGGAACCCGGGGCATAACGGGAGATAGACGCAGCGAAAGGTGTTAAAAATTGCATTTTTTGCACTTTTCAATCGGCTATATTTCTGGATAGGAACATGTCATGAACTTTAATAAGGTCTCAAATTGAAGCTTGAAACTTCTACTCTACGTAGAAAATCTTAAAAGTCAAAGCGCGCATCATCCGCATTAACGAAACGGAACGATATTAATGCGCGCAGCACATTGAATGCGATCTATGGGCTCAATGCGTGAAACGGAACGTCACCCAATCACCCAAGTCAGCGACAATGTGCACGTAGTGATACGAGCTCACCGTGCCACTTGCCTGTGTAAACACGGGTGTTAGAAACCAGTTTCGCAATTATCCGATTGGGGTTTGAAAATATCGGACCTATTGGTCTCGCGAGAGAGAAAGAGAAGCGTACGCGCGAGCTGGCTCACGCCAGCGGAGCAAACACCAAACAGAATCTCTCGCCGGTAAACATCAATATTTTCCTCGAACAGCACGTGCCACCAACACGCATTCCATCGCTTACAGATGGCGAACGACGCGAATGTGACGGTGACGGTTGCATTCGAGCGCGCTACATGACGCGCGAGAGGAAACGGGACGCTGCGTCGAGGAGAGCGAGAGAGGCGGGAGAGAAAGAGTCGTGCTCCGGAGAGAAGTGTCCGAAGTGGCTTTCGGTTCGAGTTACACGAGGTGGAGGGACGCACGTACACGCTCACGCCGCGCCGCCGTCATTCACGCGCGGCACGCACGCGTCGCGCTCGTACGAGACTCGTACGAGGCGAAACGGCGCGAACGGTACGCGTTACCCATATTCACGCCGACGCCGACGCGTATCCTCCGGATCTTCAATTACGATCGCCAATGCCTCGTACGAAATCGTTGCACGCTTTAAGCCGTCGAGGTAAATCGATCGACACGTACGCTCGCGTTATTGCGGCGCGTCGGTCGCCGGCAACGCACCGTCCGCATCCCACGCGCGATCGGCGGAACCGTGGCGCAAGGGAAAGCACGTGTTAGCAATGTGCTACTTCTAAAGAATAGGCCGCAGTTACAAGATTATACATTATCATTAATATATTATTAATAATATATACCTACATTATAAAATTACGCAAGCTCTCTTTTAACTTAACGCATTCGCAGCCGGCGAGTTTAACTGGATGCTGCACGATTTTGGCATTAAAATAAAAATGAAAATGACAAAAATTGCTTCATAATATCATGTTTGTAACCATTTGTTGTTTGAAATTGAAAAAAATTTTCACGTTACAAATCTAAATAGAAAAAATTTTAAATTTATAAATATGAGAATATGAAAATTCAAAAAAACTTTATTAAATATATTTAAAAATTTATTAAATATATTTTTTAAATAATGAAATTCTTTTACATATAAATAAAATTTAATATCTCTTTTATATTTTTTTTGTATATTTCTTTTTTGAAGTTTTTCTTTTTTCTTTAAAGAACTTGAAATCAATTTGTTACATAACTGCTGTAATCATAAATACGAATCATAAAGTCATTTGCGTCCCTATAAATTTTCAAATGACGCAAAATTACGTCAGTGGCAACCAGCTACAGATTTTTAATTTAAGTGACGTAAAATTATGTCAGCGGCTGCGAATGTGTTAAGTGTCATTGGCAATTTCTAATTACTAAGGATGTCAGAAATATTGCGAAAATTCCAGATGACAAAATAAAGCGGCAGTGCAGTGGAAAAGAAATCGATATCGATATACGTATAGTCGTGAGAATCGTAAACATTTAATACGCGGGGAATCGTATTACGCAATGACAGACGTCGTCGTCTCGTTTCGAATGGCTGGTCTTTTTCTCACAGCACGTCCTTGTAATTAATCCCACGACGCTTACGACCACTAGGCTAGACAATACACGGAATAACGTTAACCCGACAACCTACTAGCGACTCGTTTCGGTAACGAGAGTCAAGTTACACTCGTCCACACAATGACCATGCCGCACTGTCGGCCAACAATAATAACGAGCGAGTGATGTAAGATGCAGCTGGCTACGCGTGTAATCGAGACAGAGGACCGGCAATCCTAAAATTCTTCTACACAGCTATATACCTAGTAGCTCGACCAACCAGGAGAAAGCAAGTGTAAAGTTCGGATATTTTTTCTGGCCCAGATTAACCGATTCGTCACGAACATTCGATATCGGAGCATCGAACGTTGTTCAGCTACTTTTTCGAGGATGTCGTATTTCACGTATTTTGCGAGGCACACTTGATTTCCCGATAAAAGTAAAACAAACGTCGATTACATCCGAACAAAAAAATATCATATCGATAAATGTGATAAAAGAGATTGTTGCTCGACAGCCCGGTTTACATCCTCTAACCGCGTTGCAAATTCCATCGCGTCAAAGATTATCAGACGCGAAATATCACGCGAGACAGGCATGCAGTGTGGCAGATACATCGACACGCGTATAACGTCAGCCACCCGAGAACATCCTGCGGACAAAGTACGTCACGAGACGTACGAGGCTAGACGACAGGTGGTCGTGCTTCTCCTCTCTCGAAAGTCAAGACTTCGACGAAGATCGTGAGCGATCTTCCACGTAACTTCGGCCCGAACGCGCCACGATGAAAGAAGATAAAGGGCTTGAAGAGCGTGGCCGATGATCGGATTGCGGTAGCCAACGGAAGTATGGTAGCGAAGTAAATGGCAGGGCGGCGTTTAAAATGCAATTTCGCGAGCCCGATTCGATACTCCAAAATGTCGAGCATTTATTTAAAAATACGTCAGACATATCCCACCATTCTGTGTACCTGTAAATGTTATCTATACTTATGTATATGTTGCACTTAAAAATAAATTGAATTCTATTATTTCGTTTCTTTGCTCTTATGTCAACCTAACAAAAATCAATTTTTCGTGATAGTTAAACAAAACGACGGATCGGTGTTTCTAGATGCATTTACTGTCACGATTTCAAAGAAGGAATAATACGAAGGGTTGATACAGCCAGTGATAACACTCGCGCGATGAAGGGGTACTTTAAGTCATACTTTATCAGTAATTGCTTCAAGCAACATATTGCAAATACGAGGTACAATGTTCTGACTCTTGCATAAACCTCGTCGACACGGGCGATATACTGCCTAGGAACTTCCTGGTTCTATGCATTCCGCGGCCGCGGAGTTGGCTTTGGGAGAGTCATGCGAAGTCAAATACCAGATAATATTTTCATTTCCGACTTGAAATGCCCTTCCCGAGGAAATCATAGCGATTATCGGGCGCTAGAAAACGAGACGACATACGCGTGTGCACGCCCCCGCGTGACACGTAGAGCCACGAATCAACTTATAGCGCCCGTATATGCACGCGTACGCGTATTCCACGCGTGCATTCTCGAGGCGAAGATGCTAGAGGTATTACAGTTCGCCTACGTACAGAACGTATCAAAATCATCGCGGCATTTCCTCTCAGCTATCAAAACTTGAAATTCTATTTATACACAAGCTGCCTAAGAAAATGTGCTAAAGTAAACTTCACGTGCAATCAATTATGGTTTTATTTCTAAATCTGAAACTAAATTTTCCATAATTTTTTAAAGTTTCGTTCATCTTTAATAAATTCAGAATTATAGGTTGGCGTTCGTCTCTCGGTTCGGACATGTGCATGTATACTTGCAGATAGCGCGCGTGACTTCTGAGACACTCTGTATATTGAACCGATTCCAGGGAAGGCATTTAAGCCAACCAACCACCTGCTGTTAGTCTGATGCTGCTCAGACTAACTATCTCTCTCTCTCTTTCTCGGATCTCCTCCTCGCTACCTCTTCTTCCTTGTCTCCCCTACCCTACGCCAGTTGTCCACCGCATCACCAGCAGCCCGCTCCCCCGCGTCTTCCTCTCTAGCTTGTATTCAGACGTATTACGGCATCGTGCCGATTCTCATCCGGCGGAACCAGAGCTAGTTATGCAAGTCGAAAAGGCACAGGGACGTAGCAAGGTCGTCGCACAGCGACAGTGATGATGACGGCGATTCTATGACCTCTCTCTTGACCAGCGAAGGTACCGCGAGATACGTCCATTCAAACCGCGAGCTAGGCTTTCGCCAACTTTAACTGCGTTTAGGATAGCCCCTTGGTAAAGAGGCAAATCGAGAATAGAAAATTACTTGCACAATTTCTATTACCTTTTCTACTGCCCGTTAAAGAGGCGAGCAAATCGTAACTGATTGCTTGACTCGCGTCTCTACCGACATCATGCTGATCATGCAGACGTAAGTGTAGAAACTTCGAGGGCGAACAATTCGAAAAGGGACGACATTTTTCTCGGCGCATCGGTAATCGGCAATGAGATGGGAATTTACAAGTGGATTAAACGCGGAGACGTCGCGATACTTGGCTTCTCGGTTAGCGCTCGCGACGACGGGTAAAAAAGACATTGTCAGGTCTGATAACGGGGTAGCGCGTGCAACTCGTAACCTGACGATAAACGCCGCATTCCAGGCGTCCGCGCAACGCACATACGCAACATAAAATCAGAGACGGTCGTCGTAATAACGATCTCCGAGCCGTCCGTTCCATCCGCTTTGCCAATCTAATTACGATCAGGTGGCGGATCCGCTTCCAGAGGATTTTCTAAGTTTCGCCGATCGTCGATAAGAGCATAGCAGATGAAGACATATAAATAGACAGGTAGGCGGAACGCAAAAGAAGAGCAGAAAGAGAGCTTGCTTGAGGAAGGAGGACGCAACGAGAAGTCCTTCGAGTTCGAGATCGCGAGCGAGTGGATTGACCTGGTCGATGAGTCTTGGGAGGACGTCCCTCTTCCACGACTGAGACCGAGAAGCGGCGAGCGGAAGCCTCACCTGAAGCTGATCCCCGCGGTGCTCGGGGAACGCGGAAATGCACCGGGAACGAGTGCGGTGAACAACGGTAGATAGACGCTGGCTTGATTGGACGTCGGCTTAATTAAAAGTCTTACTCGCCCCTCGTTCGTCTCACTGCGTCATCGTCGCTGCCGGCGTCATCGTCGTGTCGTGTCGCGTCGCGTCGCCTTCGCGAGTGAAAGGCTCACCGAAATTAAAATCAGGATCCTACGTATTTAGGCGTGTCTACTCACGTGCTATACTTCGTCTTAAACGCGAATATGAATGTCAATTCGACGGAACGTTGATTCGTTCGCGCGCCAATCCTCGCGCGGGAGAAAATCCGCAACCTGTAGCGAGAGCGATAATCCGCGGGACCATTCATCGATGTTAGTCGAACTTGAGTTGAATAGAATAATGATGACATTTCATTCTAAGCCGCGTTCATATCAATGGCGCTTGTTGCGTAACGTAAACCATACGTTTATTCATCGACAAGTAGACAGTATTCAAAAGGGTAATCGATCGTGGTCGTGATACGATGTTTTACGATATCTTAGTTATGCGATAAGCAATATTGCAAGAGACCAACTCGCCTATAATTGAATTGCTGAAGACTGCAGCGGTTGCATTGTGACACCCGGTTTAACGATATCATCACGTTACTAACGTTGCATACGTTACTATCGAAATATCACATCGAGGTCGCTAAGGTCAACAATTCTCGTTTGAGAAATGGCTTGACTAATTGGAACGTTGCGTGGCAAATGGTTATCTCTCCTCATTCTTAACAACAGTTTCTACATTCGATACAAATCAAGCGACTGAGAAAGTTCCTTCGCTACTTGTATTTTTTCAAAATACGTTTCACGTATTGAAGGTACCAGCGAAACCATATATTAATCCATCTATTACATAACCGATCTTATCATATTATTAATCTGAATTTTTAACATCAATACCGCAAACGATACGCAAACAGAGTATGATTAATAGCTCTTAGCGTCGAAATTGCCGACATATGTTTATCAGTCTAATGAATACTTTCGCCACAAAGACACAACAAAATTTGCCAGATAATTTATCGTTATCCACAGCGCGGCGTGCATTCGAATGTAACAAACTGCGTTATATGTCTACAAATATCTCGTCCGTCATAATCTTCACAATCTTCAACGCACCTGACGCATCTCGCGTACCCAGCCACAATTACGGTTCTGCGCGGATGGAAGCCCCGTTGATTGAACGTGGACTTAATTAAAAGTCGATCTCGTAGGCGCGCATATCACGCGAATGTCCGCGTCATTGCTACATCGTCATCGTCATCGATGACACAGTGCTGCAGTGATAGCGCTAAGAGGCGTCTCGCAGCGTCTCTATCGCCGCCTAATGATATATACTCGTAGCACGAGCCTTTAAGGCTCGTAAATTAGGACGCGACGAGTTTTCACGCGATTCCCCTCGCTTACGAGAACGGCCTTTATTTACGAGCACGCGCGCGGAACCGCAAGGAGCATAGACGCGGCGCTCGAGGGTCATCGTGGTTCATCGGCGGGCAGGATACCATCGGCGCGAGGATATTAGCTCGAACGATGTTGGCGTTATAGTATGCGCTAATCTCGTCAACTCTGCCGCACGCGGTTCTACATTTCACGGGTAACGTCGCGTTAATCGCTTCTTGTCTCGCGAACATCAAGCAAGAATCTTGATTTAATTCCCTCGCACGAGGGAACGCTCCCAAGTGCATTCTAACGATTGGCACGAGATACCCCGAGATATCGGATCGCGAGGCAAATCGCGCAGGAGCGCGAAAATGTTGATGCGCGTCAGCAAACGGCGACGCTGCACAAGTGGCTGGCCCGAATCGGGTACGGCTTCTGGGATCCGTTCGCTCGTGAAAGTTCGAGCGGCCAGTCGAGAGGATGCCTACCAGGGAACTCGCGGATGTATATACGAGGTCTACCGCGTCGTAAACGCCAGCGCGAGGATGCGCGCGCGGGAAGGAAGAACCGGAGCGGGTGGTTGAACCGATCGTATATCACGCGTAATAGAGAATTGCCCTGGTAATAGCGGAATAATTCCAGGAAATCGTAGGTGGCCCGTTATGCTATAATTACGGTGCAGTGCGAGAGTTAAATTCGCAACTCTCGTCGGGATAATATAAACGCGCGAAGAATTCGCCGCAATCACGGCGGGAAATAAATTTTACATACGGATCAACGCGATGGCTACCGGATTGATCTGGACCTGTTTTCTGCGCCCATATGTAAATGAAGGTAAATAAATGATTATCTTGTCAGAGATGGGTTCCTGCTGTATACTTTAATAAAATAAATCTTCCATGCGCGTTTCATAAACGAAATATAATTATCGCTAATCATACCATTTCGCGTTACATCTATACTGAATGTAATAATGGCCATGTTGATCATGGCCATTATTGGCCATCAAGATTATCGAGACGCCAGCGCAACGATATAATTAAATAGTATTCATTAAATTTATGTCATTTACGATTTATTTATAAGATTGTAATGTAGTTGTGTAAATTTTGGCGGTTAAATTTTATTTCGCGGTTTCCCCGAAGAAAGGTCATTGTTTGTTTGGATGAGAGTTAAGTGGCATTAAGAAAAAAAAGCCAGACGTAAAAGACGCGAGACGTTCCGCGCGTTAATTTCGTATAAACGAGAGAACATCGGAGTTGAAAGCCTTCGATCTCGGAGGAACAATGTGAAATTTCGCAGGAGCGTTTCCGCGGCGGGAGAAGAAGGGAGAGAGAGAGGGACGAAGGGCCCGTATCCACCTGAGCATCGCATCGGAACGCGATCTGTCGAGTTATCGGTCTTATCGATCGAACCGGCGCGGCGTAACGACGAATTTCCGTCGAAGCGAGAGCGAGAGCGGGTAGATTAAGGTAAGCACGTGGGGCGGGAGGGACGGGAGGAGAGCAGAATGGGGAAGATGATTGGCCGAGAGTGAGAAGAGAGGCGCGGATCCTATCGGAAAGTAATTACCGGGCCGGTCGTGCGGTCGTAATTAATCAAATTCCGCGTAGGGATGACGCGACGAAAACGAATCGGCCCCGCGGCCAGGGGAATCCATTAGTGAAACACGCGTGTCTCGCGTGTATTATCGTCGACCGGCGCGCACACGGAAGAGGGTGCGAGCGTGCGAGCGTGCACGCACGCGGGGCCCCCGCTCGCACTCTCGGTACTCTCGCACTCGCTCGGCGTTAGCTTCCACTTGACGCGCACGATCCTCCGATCCTGCACCTTATCCAACTAATTGTGCGAGCCTCTCTCTCTCTCTCTCTCTCTTTCTCTCTTTCTTTCTCTTCCCGTCCGTGGCGGTGGAGAACCGTGACGGATCGACGGGTCAATCGAGGTCGTCACTCGGCGCATCTCGCCGCGCTTCTTCTTACCGCTTATCTCCGATTACACCGTCGCGGAGCCGTCGGTTTTCCGCGGGACCGCGCGCGAGAGATGGGAGCGCGGAACGGATTAAGTGTAACTCGGAAGAAGCCGCTCTCGATCCGGACCAGACTGGGTTAACTGACCCTGAGCTGAGCGATTCGCGCCGTTCCTTACTGGATTATAGTGCTATAACACGCAGGGTGGCCGTAGCACCGCGCCGCCCGGCTAGGAACTAATCGCCACTTGACGAATATTTAACTGTCTCGCAATAAATTTGTGAACAAAACCATTTACTACATTCCTCGCATCTATGTTTCCACGTTTCCTTATAATATCTCTTATCTGATGGGATATGTATAACTTGGCAAACGCGGAAGGATTAATCCGTGTCTAATAATAAAATAGCGGCGCACGCAAAACGCATCACATAAGCCCCACCGTGAAAAATTCAACCTGTTCTTATAGTTTATCGTTTCTTATCGTTTGATCCCGCCACGAGAAGGATCACAATTCGTAACACCTGCGATTTTGTCGATACGTTAGCCTTGATACGGCAGTTCTTTGTTTTAGCTTCGCGATATGATAGTAAAATAATGAAACACTTTATTATAGGAAAATAAACGGCGGCTTCGGTAAGATACTCGATAACACTTTTTGTTTAACAGTATCATTACTCACGGCAGGTATACAGGGTGTCCCACAATTATTGTACAACGTATTTTAATAGTATATACTTTAAAGATTAATTACAATTAAAAATGTTAAAATACGGACATGTAGAGATCAAGGATTTTCGACTTATAAGCAATCAATGTTTATATAATATTTAATCCTGGAAAATCGAAATACACCAAACGCCTGAGGATTAAATGCAGACCTCAACATATATTTAATATATTTAAAATATTCTATCTCCAAAATATTTCCATTAACTTTGTTTATTTATGTTTGTGAGAGTATTTTATCAATTTCAGGCGATAGATATATAATATTTCATAATTATCTTTCTGGTATAAAATAAAATCCCAAAATCAAGTGACAATAAATGATGCCATCGATAAATAAATAAATCGATGGATAACTTCAGATTTTCCAGAATAAGAAATGACCCTTAATAACTTGACTTAAGATATTAATTATGGGACACAGCCTGTATATCCCTTATCAATCATGTTACAAAATGTTTGATGCGAATGTATAACGCAAAACAATTTAAATGTAATCTCATGACACATAGCACGAATGCTTGGTTATTACCGCGAAGTGCATTCCCTGATGTACATCGCAAGTGGAAGTAATCTATCAACACAGCTACCGCTTCCTCTTAAGTAAGTCATAAAATAAAATTTCCCCGATAACCAGTCAGTTCTTACAGTAATACGTCGATAAACCAGCTCGTAACATTTTCGCTAACGACAAGAGAAAGTAGGAAAGGAAAAAAGAGAGATTTTAAATATACGGATCGAGACGCGCGTTTAATAATATCGCGATTAAGACTATCAATTGAAAGTGGTATTTGACACGTTACTCTTCGGCCGCGTTACGCCGGCCATTAGTATGCAGGCAAAGTGCCGCGTGTATGTAAATCGTCTAATGGCATTCTGCATCGGAGAAATTCTCAAGTGCTTCGTTAACTGCTCCACATGCACAGCCGCCTGTCCTATCGATAGGATAATCAAGCCGCGCGGCGCGTACGACCACCTACACGACTTTCCTGCAGCCGTGCATCGATCGGAAAGCGGTTTTCCCTCTGAGCGTTGCAGCCGGTCGCGTCGGTCGCGGAACGAGATGCGTGCGGCGGAATGCGCCCAGAGCTCGATCGTGCGGCGGAGAAAATGCTCGGGACGTGGGATCGCCGATGATCGATCGTGAAATTAAGTGTAAAGCCGAGCTCACGAAATCCGATCTCGCGTGCGGCCTTCGGATTCCGCCGATCGGGCAACGACCGATCCGCAACAAATTTTCCTTGATTATTTCGTAATCGAGATCATGAAAACGAGCAACAGATAGCCTGGCAGATGAAAAGGAGCATTGTAAGAGGTCGCCTTGCGAAAACTATTATAATAATAATAATAATAATAACTTTATTGAATGCAGTGGTTAACAAATAAAATTTGTAGAGATGGGTATACAATACTAGTTGTACCAATTGCACGCAATAGGCGGGGCGACAGCTGAGAGCTGATTAAAAAAAATAAAATTAAAAACATATCCATACCTGAGCATTGGATATGTAGACGTGGATATATGTTTGATACGAATTGAATATATAAATAACAAGAAAGAGACGCAATTACACAGTAACATTACAAGTAGATAAAGAAGTATGCGAGTCGACTTAGAAAATAATATAATATAATACAATAATTAGTTTAGAATACACATATAGTACGGAATGAATGTACATTTATATGTAACAAGAAGGAAGAGACGCAAATTACACAATATTATAGAATGAATATAAAATACAATTAAGCAGAAAGCAGGCGATTTAATCGAAATGCGAGGCAATGTAGCGAGTTGTCTCCGAATGATATTGTAATGTTATATATTGTAATGCTATAATTGTAATGTTAACGAAAACTTGTCGTTAATGCTTCGATCTTGATTTCTCGTCTTTCTCAACGTGTGAATGTATATTCCCGTTTATCCTGATGGAATAAACTTTCTCGAGTGGCGAAACTCCAACTTCCGCGGAATCATGGCGTTCCGTTTAGGGCAAACGCGTCTCTCACGCGCGCGATGCACGTGCGAACGAGGTCTACGCTCGGCTTAGCCCGCCGCTTGCACTTTCCCGGTCGTGCCACCAAGTGCATTGGAAAGTGCGGCTCACACGCAGTTTCCCGTCCCTCTTCTCTCGCTCCTTCGTCGACTGTCTCTACCTGCCTTGTAGCCCGGCACAGATCTGCCTACCAAGCGCTTTCTCTCTTCGACGCCTCGATGCATATACGCACGCACTTAAAGATCGACCTCTCTTCCGTGCCTCCCCCTTGCCCCCCTTTGCCTCTCTTCGTTTCGTTAAACTCGGAGGAAACGCTCGGATGCAGCCGCGGGCTCTTCGGCACGGAGTGATCGAGAGTGACCGACTTCGATCGGGATACGAGACACGGCCCCGATTTTAACGTTTTAACGCCTTCGGCTCTCGACAGATCCGGAGAGTTTCTTAATCGTCCCTCGTCCTCGCATCTTTGTTATAACTTAATTGAGCCGCTCACCCGAGAAAGGGAGCGTACGGAAAATGAGAAATATGTTAATTATACACGGTTCTATCGCGTTCGCCGCCTTTAATTTTTCAAGCCGACCACAAGCTCTTCGCGAGAAATTTCAATTTCTCCCGAGAGAAACGCACGTTTGTTTTCAGGCCGAAAAAAATTATCGGACGCGATCGCGCATAAAACCGGTAAAGTTATACTTTACGTGCGAGATTATGATAAGTTATCGCGGTAACGATAATTAAGCTTCCAAAGAGCTTCCACTTATCTTCGTTCATTAACGCGACGATGCATACCAACGGTTTTGTGATATCAACCGGATTTATAAATATTCAGAGGAAATCATGTGTTACTAACGAATCAAGCATTCTGTAATGTCAGTCGGGCAACAAATTATTTAAATTAATGTCTTTGAAATATTTAAATTATTATTGCAGTAGCATTTAACAATATTATTCTGAAAGTCATAGAAATTGATTTATCCTGTTGATCGTTATATCGGAAAAAATATTCTAAATCATTAACCATCTTCTCTCTTGTTCCTATCTAGATAAATTTTGAGAAAATACGTGTTGAGCTTCGAAGAAAATTTCTCCCGGGATTTTGCGAATCATTTATAAGCCGGAGACGTCGTTGCAAAGTGACTTTATTGGGCGCGCTTATAATCCCGGTAATGACGTGGGGGAAAGGGGGGATATATCGAACGATCGCGTAGAGAACGCGGGGATTTTTCTCGGCTTGTCCTGGCCGTGTGTGTCTGACCGAGCTCGCTAAGGATTTTACGAGCCGTTCTTAACGGCGTTATGCACCGTAGACTCTCGAGAGCGCGCCAACTCGGTCCCGGCCCTCTCGTAGGAGTTCTCGAGCAATCACCTACTTCTTACGACGTGCACACCTTCTTACCGTCCGCTCCTCGCCAGCCCGATAGCCAGTCGGCATCGTTTGTCCGCGCCGTTGCAAGCATCACGCGTGTGCGCGTGTGAAAGGGTGATTTTTGAAGGATGCCGGCGCGGCACTAAAGCTCGAATTTTTCGCTGGATCTCGCGCGCGGAGAATAATCTCTCCCGGGAATTCCAGCCCGGAATTGCGGTCTTCCCACCCGTTGGGTAACATTAACCGCCGGTGCGGAGTAACACGCGGAAAAAGACTCGCAGCTTGAAAGTGTGGCAGCTAGCAGCCAAGTTCTAGGGCGCGCTTCTTCGCGTAACGCTTCCCCTAAAGAACTGCTCCCTCCACGAAATTTACGAGCGAGAAGTCTCGCCATTTTTCACGACTGTTTAAACGGAGTACGGTGTTCTATGTATTCGGTTACGGAGCGCGAGGACGAACGGCAAACCGTCCCGGTACCTCACCACCGAGAGGTAAACCGCTGACCAAAATTGTGTACACCAATGCCAAGTAATGCCCAAAATTGGGCATTACTAAGTACACAAAAGTACACTAAAAGTACACAATTTTTGGGCATTACTAGTGAATTTTTTATGTAATGCCCACACGGAAAGAATGGTTTTGCTAAAATACCTAAAACTTTGGCCAGATACAGATCTGAAAATAATTTTGTTGAACCATCAAAATAATTATGTAGCACGCCCAAAATAGTTACTGGAATATCAAATTGTTTTGCAGCATTGTCATCATACTTGACCATCTTACATAGTTACTTTTGATAGTCCAACAAAATTATTTTCAGATCTGTACCTAGCCAAATTTTTAGATACTTCAGCAATACCGTTCTTTCCGTGCACTAATGTACCCTAGTAATGCCCACTAATGCCCCAAATCTGTACACCGTAATGCCCTCAGCGGTTTACCCCTCGCTCACCACCCACTATCGAGGTGTAGGAGAGAGGAGGACGTTGGGTAATCCAGGGACACGCGGGAAACCCGATAACGGATGGTTATCGCGCGCGGTGCTGCTAGGAGCGCGGGAAAATGATGGTAATCAGCAGCACCGATAAGGATAATTCCGTTCTTTTCCTCGCTAAACGATCGCCGCCCGTTGGCATTTATTTTCAGCTGGCGGACCGGCGCGAATTATTCGAGGGTATCGTTTCTGCGGGGGGGGGGAATCGCCGCAATTCGCGATGAAGCGCATGGACTCCGATTGTCGAAGGTGTCTAATTCCTTTAAGAAGCGACGACGTTGTTATATCTAAGAAAACGACATTCCATCACCCGTATTCCGTTTTTGGTGAACAAAAGAGTCGCGCAAGGCGATACGAAAGAGGCGATTCGTTGTCGACAATTCATTCGTAATAAACACCGGAGCTACCTGCGTTTGTCATTAGCGAGGACCGTTGACGTGGGATATTTTTGTACAAAGAGAAATTTGGTTAACGCACCGGTCCGCAACACCGCATTTAACAAGGATGACTTTCTAATGTCCGTAATTGCTCCGCGCGATACGACTACGCGATACAAGTCGTTATTCCCGTTCGGTGAGAGGCGGTTCTATCCTTTTTTTTTACCGGCTATCCCGAGGATCGAGATCTGGCCTCTATTATTCCCCAAGATGGGGATGCGGAATGGAGAACGACGGCGTTACGCGTACGCACACGCGACTACATCACTTTCGCACGATCCGCACGGCGGAATTTTCAGCGCGGAGAATTAAAGCGAGCGCAAACGACCGCGAAATGATACAGCGAAAGATACGAAAGGAATCGCTCTCAGGGTCGCTAAGACTTAAGTCGCGTTAACGACCTCTCGAAGCGGTCAAGTATCGACATACAAATCCCGCCTGCGAGCAGTAACAAAAAAGCGCGAATTAATCAGCGATTTGAAAAAGAATTATAGACACATTATGGAGGCTCGGAGTTACTCGGTCGCCTACCCCCTTTCTCGTTTAAATCGTTTAACCCGTCAAAATTGAAAATCACTTTACTTTCATTTTATTTTTACGCGGCGATTATGTGAAATATCGTTTTTTAAGTCTTACATTACCCCACACACGCGCTTAATTTATTACATCGGGTACTGGCGCAAAGTTCTTACGCAACCCGCATGATTCTGCGGTAAAAGGAGTTTCAATTCAGCGGCCGTGTTGCGCTGTCAACACATACATAATAAAGCAGATTTACATAAATGGAAATTACTTTTGATACGAAATACGAAAACGCGGCGCGTAATTCATAATTTCGGGCGCCAGGAATGCCGCGTCGCGTCGCGGCGCGGCGTAGCCGAAAGATAAACGACTTCCGCGTATTTTCGCTTCCAATCCGCTAGGATATATAAACGCGTCTTTATGCGCGCCAATACGGTCTTCATTACGTATTCGCTATTTTAATTCAAAGCCACGCGTGCTCGCGGGTTAACGAGCGCGTGTCACGTTTTGCAATACGAGCGGGGCGCGCGAGCCACCCCCGGGAAAAAAAAAGGACCGGATTCGCATTATGTGGCGCGGTATTACGATTAGAGCCGAGTGTGCAGCGCGCTCGATTGCATAATCCGCTCGTAAATAAGCGGCCGCGCGCACGCTCGTTCATTCGCTCGCTCGCTCGCCCCGAAAGAATGCGGGCGGAGTGTCACCTGTCGACGGGGCGATCGCGCGTCGTGCGAGTATCGCGAATATGAATATCGCAATTATGACTTTTCAGGACCACGGAGTAGCGCTATCGTGCGCGCCGCGCTCCGCGACTGCAACGGCGAGGGCAGCGGCGCGGCGGCGGCGAACGGTGCACACGCGAATGCATATACATATATCTCTGCCTCGTCGTTTGCGCTCGGGAATGCGGTCTATAGCGCGTAGGATCGAGAGCGGAGCAACGAGAGGTAGGGAGAGACCGGGAGCGAGTGAAGGAAGAAGGAGCGAGAGAGCGAGGGGACGTGCGAGCGAACGGGACGGAGGAAACAAGAAGGAGATACGGGAAGAGCGGGAGAGAGAGATACGAAGAATGGCGAGATAGAGGGAAGGAGATACCGAGCGAGAGATCGCAAGGGAAAGGGAGAGGGCCAGAAGAGAAGAGACGCGGAGAGACGAGGAAGCCGGATTCGCTCGAGCAGGAGCGAGAGCGAGACGGAGGGGGCGGAAGAGAGAACGAGAAGTGGAGGAGCTGGAGGCTGGAGGAAGAAGAACACGTCGGTGAGAGAGAAGGAGAGCGCGCACGGCAGTCGTAAACGGCAACAATTGCTGCGGGCGTTGCCACTCGAAAGCCCGAGTGCCTAATGCCAGATGTCAGACGGTGGTTAGAGTCATTACGGTCATCACTTCGTACCGCGATATACGCGCGGTGTGTGTGCACCGGCGCGGCGGGGACCGATGCAACGGCCTCGCTCTCGCATTCGCATCGACTGCCACGCACCGCGATCGCCCGATTCGTAATCGATTCTCGACTCGAGAGCACTGGCCGTGGAAAGTGTAGCGACGATCGGGAGGAAGTGGGACCCGGGGGAGGGACGGGCCCACGGTCCTCGAGAACGTGGGGGATGGGAGGAAAGTACCGAAGTGGAGCACGCCTCGCTGGCGTTTTTCTCGAGTCCCTCGCTCTTTCCGAGCCTCGTTGTTAGTAGATGGGCGCGTATAGAGAAACGGACAAAAGGCGCCGTGGCTTAATGATCCTCCGTCGCCGGTTAGGACGGATAATGGGAGACCTGCGCGAGGATGAATTGGAACCAGTGTTCCCGACGTGTAGGCCGCGCGCATAACGACGTACGCACGCGTTCCGTTACTCCGCGCGTGAATATGCGCACGGATATCGTTAGATCCGAGAAATAAATGAGACGGAGACGGGTGTTCGCTGAAAGCGCGATTCCTACGCGAATCACGATTACCGCGTTGAAGAGATGAATTGTGTTCATAACGGAATTATTTGCCGGTCCGATGAAAATGAGTATGCAGCCTAGTTTACCAATTGTTTGATACGCGTATCAAATAGTAAACAACTAGTAAATCAGTTTAATCATTGGCTGATCAGTTCAAATACACTACTTGATACGCGTATCAAACGATCGATGTAAACTAGGCCATTGTGTGTTTCATATTCGTCTCTTTCTCTTAATCTTACGAATTTCGCATCACTAATCTATCGTTATCGGGATCGAATGGCCGAGTTTAGCGTTAAACGAAGGCGAGAGCAGAGACAGAGGTTTCTCAGGAGCCGTGCGCGAGGACTCGACATCGCGCGAGTCCAACTTCCAAAACCCGTTTCTACGTCGGAGCCGCCGTAGATCTGGTCTCTGTTCGCGAGATAGAAAGAACAGCGAGCGAGTGGGATAGAGAGGGAAGAAGCGAGACCGATAGAGAGAGAGTGAGAGCGGAAGAAATGCACAGACGGGAACGGGGACGAGAGGCCCGAGAGACGGAGGACCAAAGGGGTGGAGCCGCATCGAGGGGGATGGAGCGAAGAGGGCGTCCGGGCCCGGGCCAAGCCGGGGCCCGGTTCCGAGAGCCCAGACGAAAAATCTGTAATTATAATAATTACAGCCGAGCGAACAACAATTATAAATCATCATTGAACTAGGCAGCGAAACGCCAATAAAATATATATCGTACCGGGAGCAGGCATTAACATCGGCGTCGCGTTGCGCATGCAGGGGCCCGGCGTGCAACGGCCCGCCGGATGCGTTCATCGTGCCCCGCGCGACGATTGAAAAATGCACTCGGCTTATTCCCGTGCAATTTCCATCGGCATTCGGCGATGCGTACCCGCGCCGCACGCGGATGACAATCCAGCGGGACAAAAAAGGGTCGAGCGAGCGCCCGCGCGAGACAGACAGACAGGATGTGGGAGAAGGAAGGCGGAGGAGATTTCTTCTCTCCCTTCATTTCGCGTTCTTGCTTCGTATTCTCATCCTCCGCCCCGCAGGAATCTACGGTCCACAAATCGGTGATTCCGCCACTATGAATGACGGACGCTACTGCGAAGTCCCCTCGTCATGGATGAATATTTCCGTCAGGAAACGTGACAATTGAAATGTGATAAGTGTATGCAGTGTAAAAAGCGTTTCGTCTAAGCGTACAGAAGACGCATTGATCGTATATAGAGGCAATCTAACGGTCAACAAACTTTCTTATCGTTTATCTTTCTTATCGACATTTGGAGCTTAAGGCTAGTCTACAATGGCTGTAGTAAATCTTTAGCCTTTTGTTCGAAACAAAATAATTTCTGGCAAAAAGCGTTTCTCGCGCTGCCTTAACCCCTCAAGGGTACACATATTAACTCACTCGGGCCTACGGGTACACTGGGCACAAAATACCCCCAGTCGCAGTTTTTCGTTTATAATTTCACTCCTAATTCAAAGTAGAGCTTTTTTTTTAAATTAAAGTTAAGCAAATCCGCCGAAAAAGAAACCGTAATCGATTAGGTTTAATATATCTAAAGCAGAAGTATTAATCATTGAAAAAAAGAAAAATTTTCAAATTTTTGCGTTTTCTTATTCAATCTTCAATATCTAATTGACGAAAATAAAAATTAAAAAAGCATTTTAAAGCGGGAAAGTAGTACTTCAACGATATGGTAACCGTTTTTTGATACAGCTTTTAGGCTCGTTTCTACCTGATCCTTATACCACCCGAATGTTACGGGTCAAACGTGCCCAGGGTACCCTTGAGGGGTTAAGCTCTAAACTTAACAGTTGCAATCTGACCAACTCTTGAAGCTTAAGGATTACGATTGAAGCAGTGCGGAAAACGCTTTTGGCCGAAAATTATTTAAAGGCTAAATTATTTAAAAGCTTACTACATTATAGACTAGGTCTTAATTTTCAGCGACTTCTAGGAACAAATCAGTTTACGCGGGAAGAATCAAGAAGAATCTAGTATCCCATTTGTACTTTTGCTAATCTATGAAAGTCTATCTAATTCGTTACGCGCCGGCACGATCGGGAGCCGCGGCGGTGTAATATTACTTTCGAAGATTACGTCGAACGTAATACGATCACTCGTAACGTCAGTGCGTCGACAGCCGGTACACGTGTACATCGCCTTTGCGAGACGGCGCAACATCTCAAATTTCCGAGACGCGTGCGAACGCGTGCGCAAGGCGGCGACTCGGCGCCGTCTATTATCCCCTTAGCCTATCTCTTTTCCGGGATCTATCCTTTATTCCGTCCTGGCCCTGTCATCGCGGGGTGTATACAAATGCGCGCGGCCCGGCCTCGCACGGCGGGACGTAACGACGCGGCGCCGGCTCGTGAAGCACCCATCGGGTGTCGGGACTAACTTGTCCGCGTTCTAACGCCGCTCCGGGGAGAAAGGCGGCGTCTCGGCGCATACAGGGGGTATTTCACATTTCCTCCCTGTGATCGCACCGCGTGGTCGATACGCGGAGCGGCGAGACGCGAGGGAACCACCTAGGAAGACGCTACAGTCCTTTCTTTCCTTTCCTCCTCTCTCTGGGATCGACGACGTTAAGCTCGTGTCATACTACGAATTGGAGATTGAAGATTGCGAATTGGAAATAAAAATTTCAAGCTTTGTTCGGATTTAACCGAGGGGTAAACCGTTGAGAGCATTGCCGTGTACAGATTTGGGGCATTAATGGGCATTACTAGGGCACATTAGTGGGCATTACATAAAAAATTCACTAGTAATGCCCAAAATTGTACTTTTAGTGTACTTAGTAATGCCCAATTTTGGGCATTACTAGGCATTGGTGTACACAATTTTGGTCAGCGGTTTACCCCTAGGATTTAACGCTATCCGGATATCCGCTTATCCGGATAGTGAATAAATATGACGGTTCAAATTCGGGTTACGCCCCTGAGCGACTCACGTCGCCGCTATGCGTGCCCGTACATATACGCAACACTTCTTTCCTCATTCAGGACGCCGCTCGTGGCTCCTACTCGTATTCGCGCGATGCCACTCCGCCTCTTTTTTCTCGCGAAGAGAAAGACGCGCGGGTCCGTATGCAAATGGGGCATAGTGCGGATTTCTTTCACCGGACGGCACCGGGCGCTCTTTTTCGCGGAATGAGAAAACGAAACGGCGATCGGTAACGCGCCACCCGGATAGCCGCGATACTAATTGAAACAGCCGGAGAAAATCTACCTTCCCGTTTACTCTCTCTTTCTCCCTCTCTCTCTCTCTCGAGTACCAATTACAGCTTTCCCGGCTTTAACATACGTGCCTGACGGCCTGCGGCTGGTTACGAGCGTTCGCTCGTGCCCTTTTGCCCGCCTGACTGCATCAAGGAACCTTTAATGCGAATCTTAGCGACTTTACGCGAAACGACGTGGCTTATGCAAGGGTTAAACGCGAAGTACCCACCGGGTGTGTAACGTCACTCTCTCGCGCCGACGCAACGCGACATTTAAGATATTAATTTATCGAGGCTCGTCGTCGCGCGAGCGCCGCGCAACACGGCCGCGCAAAACGTCTCGCGCAATCGATTCCGATGACGGGTCAATTAGAAGCTGCGGCATAAAGGACCGATGACGGATTTTCTCCGATCGAAACGATCGGCGGGGATTAGCGTGGATTTCTCAAGTGTACGTCAATTAAACCTCGATCTCGCATTGGTGAGCACTCGGGAACGCGGCTCCTGCGACTTCTGTATAATCGACGCTTCGCTTTCTCGCGCGCGGTCGCTTGGTGGTTTAACAAATTAAGATAGCGAACGTCTCGACCTCAGGCCCGAATCGAATCCTCTTCTCTCTCTCTCTCTCTCTCTTTCTCGGAATATAAATATCAATTACGCGCCGGGAGAGACACCGCGCGGTACCCGCGCTTGTTAAAGGAGATGACAGCGTTACGTCCGTCCGACGCAACACCCGCGAACGTCCGAACAAGTGTGGAAAATATTCCGTACGTCATATAGATATCAAGCGGCGTGACAAGCAATTCACAAAATTGCAACAGCCCGCGGACCTATTCCGCAACTTTTTGCGCCGCGGCCCGACTGACGAAACAATTGCCCGTTAGCGTTACTATATACGACTTCATATGCGAGCGAGCGTGCGCGGCGTTAAGGGAGCAGGCGTTAAGAGCACGATATCACGGCCGCAACGTGTGAGAAGCGCAACGTAAACATATCGCTCGCACTTCGGGCGCAACAATGCTAACAGGATGCGAAACGGTTCCCATCGTAGACTCTCGGCGTTGCGCGCGTTCACCCGTCTTGCCGGCTTGACGTGACATTAGCGTTTAACCCAGAGATGGCCAAACTTAGAAGCACCAAGCTCTACTTTCAGCTTCCTCACCTCATCGCGTTCTACTGTTCCCTGTCGCAGCGATCTAGGCTTATATGTGAAATGAGCATGTTTATTTTATCAGCCGTTATTGAGATCCGATAATCTTGGATACACTGTAAATCCAAGCATGTTATTTTAGCTGAAGCTTTTCTTACGCATTTCTTGCCGTTTTAAATCATGCCATTTAACACGTTTAAGCGTGTTAATTTTTAATTTAATACGATTAAACATGTTAAATGACGTAACCAAAAACGGCAAGAAACATGTAAAAAGAGCTTCAGTCAAATGTGTCATTTTTAAATGTTTATGCGTGTAAAAATAACACGCTTGGATTGACAGTGTACTCGCAACTCGCCGGCTCGCGTAAAGATACACGGGGCGATCTCGCTGCGCGTATACTTGGCGCGAGACACCACCGTGTCTCTTGATTTTGTGTGTTTGTGTTACGATTGGGCATAGAACGGCAATAACTAAACGCGATTTACCGCCCGAGTGTGTTCATCTCTATTAAACTAGCAGGACCAAGTCGGCAAAATCAAATCCGATCTATTGTAACATTTAGTACTTATTTTGAAAGAAAACTATGGCGCTGCTAGCTTAATATGTTAAGCTGGCAGGACCACTTCAAAATAAAAGAGAAAAAGAAAATTGATTTTGTCGACTTGGTCCTGCTAGCTTAATAGAGGTCGAGTGTTCGCGATCGACCGTTTGGTCACTTCTGGTTCATCGAATCCCAGACGCACGCAATCGTCTCGTAAAGAGAGTTTCTCTGTTCTCTCTCACATTTGTAGGAATACAGGGCCGTAAGGCCGATTATTGATAGGAGATCGGGATAATTACGAAAGTAGTGGAGCGGCCGTGGATTAGTATGCTACACGGAAAAAAAGAATTTGTTACAACAAATTTTTTTTTCCGTGTAGGTAGGCGTGGAAAGCGAGGGATCCCGAGTTCGAGATGCAGCCGGCTCCGTTATTTTTTCCGTTTCCTACACATTTTCGTGACGCGCAGCGCAGAAGAAAAGTGATTTTCACGATCCTACCTTGAGGAAGCAGCGTCCGACGGGCATGTCCTCCGGCACGGTGGCGTTGTAGAGCGGCTTCTCGAAGATTGGCTCGTTGTCGTTGAGATCGTGAACGGTGACCTGCACGGTCGCGCTGCTGCTGAGGGGCGGTCGTCCGGAGTCAGTCGCGTACACCACTAGGATCGGCGCCGGGTCGGCCTCGCAGTCCACGTGCGTCACCGTGGTGATGAGCCCGGTGGTCTCGTTGATCGCGAACCACGTCGCATTCGTCAGAGAGTAACGGACCGCCGAGTTGGCGCCCTCGTCGAGATCGGTCGCGACCACTTGCAGCACCGACGTGCCGGGCTCGGACGCCTCCAGGAGATGGGCCTCGTACCTCTCGCGTTCGAACTTGGGCGCGTTGTCGTTGACGTCGGTGACGAGCAGCCGAAAGGTGCGCACAGCGCACAACGGAGGTGTGCCGGCGTCCGTCGCCTCCACCGATAGCACGTAGACGGGTTTCTCCTCGCGGTCCAGCGGTCGCTCGACCACCACGAGGTAGATGATGTTATCCCGCGTGGCCAGGCCGAAGTGACCCTCGCCGCCTGTCAACGTGACCGTCGCGTTCGAGTATTCCGTCCTGGAGTCGGGATCGCTGACGGATATCCGGGCGACGAATTCGCCGGGTTGCGCGCTCTCGCTGATCTTCGGGGTCGCGTCGTCCGACAGGAAGATGACGGTGATGGCCGGCTGATTGTCGTTGACGTCGGTCACGCGGACGGAGAGGAAGGCGCTGGCTTCCAGCGGTTGGGCGCCGCGATCCCGGGCGACGATCACCAGCTCGTGGCGTTCCTTCGACTCGAAATCGAGGGCCTTGTTGACGTATACCATCCCGGTCTCCGAATCGATGCGGAACATCTCCTCGCGGTCGGACTGCCGGCGGTTGATGGAATACTCGATGCGGCCGTTGTCCCCGACATCGGCGTCGGTCGCGTTCACCGCAAGCACCGGCGTGCCGACGGTCGCGTTCTCCGGCACGCTCGCGACGTAGCGCGTCTGGTTGAAGACGGGCGGATTATCGTTGACGTCCTGCACGGTCACGTTGACGGTCAGGCGGGAGCGGAGCGGCGGCGTGCCGCCGTCGAGCGCCTCGATCACCAGATGATAGCGGGAGCGCACCTCCCGGTCCAGCGTGCCGGCGATCTGCAGGTCCAGGTACAGAACACCGTCGCGGCCGCGTTGCTGCGACAGCCGAAACGCGTCGCCGTGATTACCGGACACGATCTCGTAGCGCTGCGTCGTGTACTGGCCGAGATCGGGATCATTGGCCGGCGGTAGGGGCCGCTTGACGTCGCGGGGCGAGTTCTCTGGGAACTCAATGTCCACGTGGTCCACGGCGAAGGTGGGCGCGTTATCGTTCTCGTCCAGCACGTTGATAACCATCCGCGTGCTCGGCAACGCGACCAGGCTGTACGACGGTCGGGTCTCGCGGTCCAACGGCACCCGCGTCCTTATCTCGCCCGTCGCCGGATCGACGAGCAGGTCGGTCTCCGCCGGCGAGCCCGGCACCAACGCGATCAGGTACGGCGGATTTTCGATGTCGATGAAACCCACCCGGGTGCCCGGCCGCACGTTCTCGGACACCTCCAGGTACTTGACGCTCTCGGGCGCCGCGCCCGGGGCGGGGGTCGCTCCCAGGACGAGGAACAGTAGCAGACGCCACATCCTGGGGCCTCCAGCACCACGCCACGGCCGTCCCCCACCTCCTCCTCCTCCTCCTCCTCCTCGCCCTCCTCGACTCGCGATATTATCTCGACCTTTCCATTTTCCACGCGGCCGCCTGTCGCGACGCGAAGCGAAACGGATTCCTCGTATCTGGCGTCGCGAGTGACGACCCCGAGTCCTCGTGTCCTCCTCGTGTACGCACTTCTCTCTTCTACCCGGCACTTTTTCGTTATCACCCAACTTAACCTAATCTTGCAGCACCAACACGAAGCAACCACCAAATATCACTGTGTTTTATCCTTAATAGGGGGGAGGGGGAAATCTCTCGCGGCGTATTTACACTTACACCGATTTGTACGTTCACACGCGGAGCACCGAATCCCACCTCCTCGCGCTCCTCTTTACGCGAGCGCTCGCGTTTTCAAGTACCGGCAGGTAATTAAAATTAAAATGTCTCACCGCGTCGAACTGCACCCGCGGCCGCGCGAACCGTGCCTCGGTACATACCGCGTGAACGTAGCCGCGTCGCGCGGGCTCGTCCGTTCGTTCGGACTGAAGGTAGCCGAATTACGCTCCACTTTTCCCTTCTCTCCTCTTCGCGCTCCTTTCTCGAGAGTGTCTCGCTTCCGAGCGTTTTCTTCACTCCTTCCTTAACGGGTTCCTTTAGCGGGTTATCAACGACGAGATATGGCACATTCCTCGCGTTAGATCCACGTCCCGATAACCGGCACAACCGATCAGCACGACCGGTCGCGAACCCGGCGCGATCGTCCCGCGTCATGCATGACCATCGTGTTGCCGTCCCGTCGGACACCTCGCGCTCCCCGGCGCTGTCCCGCGTCGCGGATCCGTCCGCCTCGATCGCCGATCGCCGATCGCGTGATTCGTCCCACGACGTCACGGGCCGGTCATTGCCGCTGTCATTCTCGCCGACCGGCTGCCGCGCAAGACGCCCGTCCGCCGGAATCGGCGTCAGTCGATTCGCGAGCCGGAGTCAACGGACTTGGACAAGAAGTAACCAATCTGTCAAAATTTCAGGGATGCAATTCCAGAGATGCAATTCCAGAAGCGTGGAAAGTAGGAAAGCGGGATCGGAACGACTCGCGGACAACGGTCGTCGAAAGAACACTCCGAACTGTCAATCGTACACTAGCCGATACGCGCGCGCGCGCGCAAAATCGCGAATAGAACGGGTTAACGCGACGCGCCCTTGCCTAACCTCGTAACACGAATCGCGCAAAGTATCCACGGTATCGAGACGCAACTCGCCCGTACGCGCTTCTTTTCGCGAGACTCTCACGGAGGAGGAGATACGCACACCGTCCGACGTCTCTCCTTTCGCGGCCGGAGTAGCCTACTCTCGATCCCGGAGGGTCGGACACTCTCCTCTCCTTCGCGCACCGTTTTCTCCCGAACCGAATGAGACGGGATCGTGGACCCCGGTTTCTCTCTCTCTCTCTCTTCACGCACGATCTCGTAAGGCGCGAGCCGCAAGGGGCCGGAAAACGACAGGGAGGCTTAGAACCCTTCGTTCGCAGGTACGGCGGTAGCACGAGGTGTCGCGTACTCGGGCCCAACGTCCGTTCCGCGCGGCTTCGAGGTTAGGCATGCACTGACATGGCGGCACCTGCGAGGCCTACCCTTCCCCTAACCCGGCGGACTCGCCTCGGCTCGGTCAGGGGGGCCCACGGCCGGGCCCGACCAACGGCGGCCATCTTGGAGAGGGGAGCCGCCGCGAAGCGCGCTGGTACCGGGCCCCGGTACACCGAGGCCCCGGCATTCAACGCTCTTCGCGGCAGCGAGCAGCTAGACCATACCAAACTCCCTTGCCTGCCTGCCTGCCGCCTGCCCGCTCGCATGCCAATTCTCTCTCTCTCTCTCTCTCTCTTTCTTGCGCTCCTCTCGCTCCTCTTTTCCCCTCTTCATCTTCCTCCACCGCTTCTTCCTCTACCTACCTACCTGAGCGCTCGGTATGCGAAGAACTGACTTACCGTCGGCGCTCATTCCGCGCCCGGCCCTACGAGCCTCCTGATACCGAGGGTCCACCTCGTGCCAAAGGTCCCGGAATTTCGTGACGCGAGACGGGAAAAGCGCCCACGGGAACGTGCCGTATCCCTGGAAACGCGTGTTGTACACGAGCCGAGCCTGCGGTAGGGACGTGCGGCCGGAGCGAAAGGACCCTTCTCGGATTGTTTAGCGGGCTAATCAAACAAGACAAATCGTGTGGACCCTGGAATTTTGCGACCTGAGAAAATCGTTCGCAGGGAAACATTTTGCCATTTTCCAGAGGAATTTTCCACGAAGGATATGCCTCGGACGATTTAGACCTCTGATTATATCGCACGAATTGACTAATGACACTAGACCCTTTAGACGAGATACAAAGGTCCTGGAATTTCGTAACGTGACGGGAAAAGCGGCTGCGAGAACGTGCCGTTTTCTTAGAAACGCGTGTTACGCGAAATGTGAGAGGTATGCTCGAGATAAAGTGCATTCCCGAAATGCCACTGCATCTATATATAAAACCGAATAGAACAAGTTACAAGCTGAAAAGAAGAAAGATTCTGAACTTCCTTGAATATTATACGATCGGCGATTCAAGCTTCGAATAATGCGGGATTTGTATCGTAAATTTGCACCTTTATGACACTATGCGACGTTTATGTTGTACTATGATATATTAGAAGTTACATAAAGAAGAATTATAAATATATATTTCCAGCGTCTTGTTAATTTTGATGTTGTATTAAGATTAAAAATCAAGGCTAGTCGCATAAATACAGTAAAATATTGTAAAATCAGATGATATATCTCAAACTATTTCGTAAAAATTAATATGTGCATATCGATTAGCATTAATTTATGCAAATGGATAATTTTCCGATAATGCATTTTCCAAATATAAAAATTTCAATATTGTTTCAAATGTCTTTATGTGTACTGAGAGAAAAATTTTTCACAAATGAAAAAAATACATTTTTTTATTAGCATATCTTTCATAAAAGTATTTGTTTGTTTTATTTAAGTAAAAATATTTAGTTTTAAGTAAATACGCATGTTACCTTAAGTATATTGTTTTGTATTTTTACATTTTTTACATTTAAATAAATATTTTATATAAATAACCTAATAACATTATTAAACTTAACTAAATTGTTTTCTAATATTAAAAAATCTGATTATCTTGAATATAAAAATGATCTAACAGTAAATATTTTCTAAAATAAAAAGAAAATAAATATTTAATTTAAAATTATAAATATTATTAATATAAATGTTATAAATATTTCAGTAAAGAAATTTTAAGACAAATACAAGTAGATAAGCTATTAGGACCCACCGAGTACATAATTCTTTTGTGTTAAGTAAAATTTTTTTGTACCATATTTTTTCTCTCACAATCAGTATAGAAAGAATTAGATATCATAACGATATACGATATAAACACTTCCTCGTTGAAGGAATCATAAATACTCTCTATCGCCCTAAGTGCCAATATCCTTGTCAATCAACGTCACAGGACATCCTTAACAGCCGCAATCACGATTCTGTAAAAAATCTAAGCACTCGTAAAATACGGAGCTCAAGGTATCGGCTAACATTAGACTGTCAGCGTTTCCTCAATTGCGGGACAACCTCGCGGTTGCAGCATTCGCCAAGCACGCAAACGCGCGCGAAACGATCGAAAAGTTAATATGTTTGCAGACGAGGTTTACGAGATGAGGTAACAAGCGATCCACGATCGTGGAACCGTCGCGAATCGGATCTCGCTTACACGGCCGTTACGATTCGCCAATACGCTCCGCTTCAAGCGGGCTCGTCGAGGAGGATCCGATCGCGACCGATCGATCCGAGGGCGTCCACAGAAGGCGCAAGAGATGGCATTTGCCGCCCCCCCCCCCTGGAATCAGCAAAAAATTAAACATTTGCTCTCCCTTTGAATAAAAAAAGAGCAAAGTTGTGCTAACCTTGCCGATCTCTGCCCTAATCCATAGGATTAACCCCTACAGCACGAAATATTGCTACAACATTGTAGGAATATTATTTTGTAAGATTGAAATATTTCACAGAATATTTCCGAAATCTTGTAACAACATTTCTATGTCCGCATTTAAACAATATTTTGCAATATTCCTACAATGATTCTAAAATATTTTTAAAAATATTGTATATACATATATTCCTGTAACATCAATGCAATTTTCAGATAATGTCCGAAATATTTCTAAATACTAAATTTCTAAATATTATGCTCATTAATTTCTTTTGTGCAGACACAATCATATCTCGCACTAAGTGTATGCATAAACCATGCATGAATTATAACATGTCCGAGCTTCGGTTATATAGACAGCCCGACAAATTTTACATTCGAGAAAAGACATCATCTAGCGGCAGTCCTAGAGCTGTCTCTTATACACATCTAGATGTGTATAAGAGACAGATATAAACAGCCCGACAAATTTTACATTCGAGAAAAGACACCATCTAGTGGCAGTCGTAGAATATCCGAATACGTAATCAAAATATATTGTAATATTTCTAGAATATTACAATGTATGTGATTGAATTATGATATTGCAGTAATATCTTGCAACATTTCTTGTGAAATATTAAAATTACAATATTTCTACAATATTCATGCAATATTTGTAATATGTCGCACTATTGAAATATTCCTGCAATCTTTTAGCAATATTTTGTGCTGTAGGGGAAGTGTATAATTTTCAACAAAAGGTGTATAAATTCAAATTATAAATTGAGATCTTGCAATAAGAATGTCATTTCATTGAAGATAACTCAAAGAGGAGCCGAAACGTTCGAAACATATAGATGTAATCTTATTTAAACCGTGATTTATATTTTCAATAACATTGTGCTCCGAGATCTGCACTTGACTCTCATTAGCCCCTTTTTACTTTAATTACTGTTTTTCAAATTATAAATATTCTAATTCTGGAACATTTTGAATTATGTCCCTTCCTGGAAAAAATCCTACGAACGCCCTTGGATCGGTCTGTTACCTCACGGAGATGATCGACGAAACATACAGATGTAACCTTATTTATAAACTGTGATTTAATCAATAACATTGTGCTCCGAGATCTGCACTTGACTCTCATTAGCCACTTTTTATTTAATACTTTAATTACTGTTTTTTCAAATTATAAATATTCAAATTCTGCAACATTTTGAATTATGCCCCTTCCTGGAAAAAATCCTACGGACGCCCTTGGATCGATCTGTTACCTCACGGAGATGATCAACGAAACATA
>NJRQ01000315.1:164580-176501 GCA_003063805.1 Aphaenogaster ashmeadi
TTTTTCAAATTATAAATATTCAAATTCTGCAACATTTTGAATTATGCCCCTTCCTGGAAAAAATCCTACGGACGCCCTTGGATCGATCTGTTACCTCACGGAGATGATCAACGAAACATAGGTATAGATGTAATCTTATTTAAACTGTGATTTATTCAATAACATTGTGCTTCGAGATCTGCACTTGACTCTCATTAGCCCCTTTTTACTTTGATTAATGTTTTTCGAATTATAAGTATTCTAATTCTGGAACATTTTAAATCACGCCCCCTTCTGGAAACAATCCTGCGGACGTCCTTGAATCGATCTGTTACCTCACGGAGATGATCGACGTTTGACGATAGATCGCCGCGGTGCCGCGCGAAATCAGCCCGGAACGAAAGGAAGATCCGCCGGCGTTTCCGACGGCGACGACGACGACGACGGCGCGGCGGCGGCAGCCGATCGGCCGCCCGCGCCGCGCGGCGCGGCGACGCGACGTGTCCCGGGGGTCGAGAACCCCTGGGTCTCTCTCTCTTCCCTTCTCTGTCCTTCCCTCTCTGTCTCTCCCTCTCGTCTCTACCTGACTCTACGAGTAGGTAGATGAATCCGCCGCCTACTACTACCTCGCCGCGGCGGACAATGCCGCTCGGGACGGCGCATCATCGTCCGTATTGTTTGCTCGGCCAACGGGCGCACCGCCCGGCTTTTCTCGCAGGTGCTGGAAGCGGAGGGGAGCAGGGGTACGCACTTTAACCATCACGTAACGTGACGACGCGCGCGGGATATTTCCCGGAAATCAAGTCCGCTTCGCCCGCGGAAGCCGCTCCCCGTGTTCCGCGCGTGGAAATGACGCGCGCGATTTCAGGACGCGTTCGTCGCGCATCGTGGCCGTCGCGCGGGTAAATTCCGCGAAAGCGGCCGGGATCGACGGTAGTTGGCTTTAATGACGTGGGAACGTGCGCGTCGCGAGTTTCGGTTTGCGCCGATCTCGACTCGCGGAGAGAATCCGAGAAAGAGAGAGAAAGAGAAAGACAGAAAGCAATAACCCTCCTCCCCGTTGGGGAGGAGAGCTTTTCTCAGTAAGCCGTCAGCGCGTCTATGTGTCCGGCATCGACAGACGGCGGGCAGCAAAAACACTTCTTTGTAATAATAATGACTTCCATCTGCGCGGCCAATGTGTATCATTTTTGGCATGATAGAAAGAAATGTTGCGTGTTGTCACGCTTGCTCGGCGCTCCTACGGCACTGCACCGGGGCGAGAGATTGGCGCACCTGCGGACCTCGCCGTCGAGAGGAAAGCGAAGGTTGCATTCGGTACGATTCCTCATCATACGACTGTTCCCGGAACGAGGGGAGACTTCCTCTCTCTCCCGCTATCTCTTCTGCTCTCCTCTACTTATTACCTTTCCTCTCCTAATTCTCGTCGTTCTCCTTCGGCTCGTTCGTCTTCGTTCTCGCCCAATTCTCCTTTCTTTCCCGTCGTTCCTTTTTCCCCTTCTGAGGTCGCGGCGTGGAAGTGCCACCGTCACCGTCGCGCCCGATTCCCCTCTTTTTTAGACGACGACGTATATTTCCACGAAATCGTTCCGCCGTACACCAATTTCGGCGCGACGTGGTGGCACGGTCGCTAGAGGAAAATTACAGAGTTCGGGGATAAAAGGTGGTAGCGGGGGCAGAGGGCGAAGACGCAAAGAGGAGGAAGGAGCCGAAGTGGTCCCGTGGATACGGGGGAAGAACCACGGCGCGATAATCTGAGACCGAAGAAAGGAAAGGACCGAGGTCTCGTCATTAAGCGAAATGATTGCCGTTCGCGGGGACCACCTACACCCGCAAAGAGGCGCCCCAAGGACGGGGGCACCCCAAGGATACTGGACCCGCGCGCCTTTACAAGCGTACGAATGGGAACCCCGCGGTTTTGTCGATCCACTTCCGGCGGAGCCAATCAGCCGACGTCGGCCGCCCAAGAAAACGCTACTATGC
Source organism: Aphaenogaster ashmeadi (assembly GCA_003063805.1). Classification (NCBI taxonomy): domain Eukaryota; kingdom Metazoa; phylum Arthropoda; class Insecta; order Hymenoptera; family Formicidae; genus Aphaenogaster; species Aphaenogaster ashmeadi. The sequence goes on from NJRQ01000315.1 coordinate 166,543, forward strand.
GACGGAATAAGTATTTCGAAAGATCAAAAACGAGCCGTCGTGTCATTATTCTCGAAAGTAAGATAGACGCATCGGTAAATGGCTGTTTAAGAAATATCGTCGGACATTTCAAATCTCTATTCTGCGTCCGAGTGAGACTCCACGCGGAGAACCACCGGCTTTGCCGCACAAGCGGATGCTAATACTTTAAGATAACTCATCCTCCGCAATTCGATCGTGTGGGATTAGATCCGTCTCTAATACCGAAGAAATCGAATTGTACAAAGTCGCGGGAGTGAGAAAGATAGGGGGGAAATAGATATGTGTGTGTTGCTTTGCGAGCGTAGGCCACGACGAGACGGTGGCTAGGCGGAGTTAGCGCGCGATCGAGTTACGAGTTTCGAATGTCCGCCGGTCGTGACTGCTCGCTCGAATTTCGTAAAAAAACGCTATTTGAAGGCGAGAAAACGGAAGTTAAGACGGTACTAACAATAAGGTATATCATGCGTTATATCGCACGATAATCATAAGTGTCAGCTCTATTTTGTTTCCCCTTCTATTTGCAACGATAAAAAATGATATCGTTTTTCTACTTTTATTCAACAAAATTTCTTTGACATCTTGTTCCTTCTAATTAAAATTGCGAAATTAAAAATTATGCAAGGCGCATTAATAATTATATATCGCATTAATATTTATATATATGTTTCATTTTCATTAGATATTTAAATTTAAATCAGTATAAACGTCGCTCGGACATTTTCAATGCTGTTCCTTTATTTTATTCGAAAAATGTTCACGGTGCAATTCGTTAAGGCTCCTGGCCACTCACCACTACTATCTCAGATTATGACATCAGAAGCGAGAAAACATAATAAAAATTCTTGCAAAACATACTAAAATATAGAAATATTTTTCAATATAAAATATACCGAAAACTCTCTTTTTGTTTCGGGAAGGAATTAAATCATATTTATTTCATTATCCATTTGATAGTTGTCATAGCTGTAAACATAGTTGGTTTCGCTTTCGGTTAGGCACAGTTTAATTTCAAATATATTATTTATTGATTAACGAAACAAAAGGAGAGTTTTGATATATTTTTACAAGTCTGTTCTATCGATTGTTGTTTTGTTGAAAAATATTTCCGCTTTAATGTATCTTGCAAAAATTTTTGTTATATGTTTTCTCGCTTTTGACATCACAATATGAGACAGTAGTCGTGAGTGACCGGGAGCCTTAAACAAATATTTCACGGTAAAGGGGCGAGCGTGAACGTTCCCGTAATTCGCCAGGTAAACGTCATCATGGAAGACGAAGTATTTCATTTCACAAAGACACGACGGTCAAAGAGGTGAGGAGCATTTACGGACGTCACAAATACAATTTTTGTGCCAAGTTTCGTGACATTTCGAGGAGCTCTTTCTATTTCGCTCTGAAAAGAGTTAACAACCGTGGACATGTAACGCGCGTCGTGCGGCAGAAAGTGCGCCCGGATATTTTCTCACGACGACGATTCACGCGACTCGCAGCGCAAACAAACGGGCGACGTCGTCGCGGAGCGACGGCGTAGAATAGTAGCACCGTGGAAGACGACCGGGCCCCCGGCGAGCGAGGAGACCGTGCGCGCGGCAGAAAAAGAAAGGGGGACGGCGGCAGCGGTGCCAGGGGGATTTGTCGAGCTCGCGCGCTGTGGAGGGGCACCGAAAATTGGGTACTGGTGGGGGTGATGGGGACCAGCCGCATAATGACAGGGTGCCTCGCGCCAAGGCCCCGCTAACGAACCGGCCCACGGAACCCAAAGGGTCCGGGCTAGGACGCGACACTGTATTATTTTACCATTTCGGGGGTCGGGGGCATCATCAGAAATCATCGCCGAATCCATATAATCAGTAGACGGTTACGTGCAGCCATGATTTTAAGTGCTGCACAGTGGGGTGGAGTGGGAGAGGACAGGGCGAGAGGAGAGGGAGGTTGGGGGCCTTAATAAGGCGAGCGATAGTAGGTGCCTCCACGGCGTCCTCGTTCTCGTTGTCCTTTCGAATGACTCGCGGACTCACCTCCCTCGGCGCGAGTATTCCCGATACGAATTTGTAGGACTCATCGCGGCCGCTAATGACACAGACGCGATAAAAAGCAAAAGCACCTCCTCTCCGTACTCCTTTTTCCATCCTCGTCCAAAGCGACGCCATCTTGGTACCGCGAAAGGTGGTCCTTAAAATGTCCCAATGAGATTGCCAATGCAACGGCAGGACGATTTCAGAGTGCGATGAAGGCAGGGTGACGTGGAGGGCAAAACTGCGGGTGGAAAGGAAGAGACCTTCAGGAGTCGTGATCTCTGGGAATTAACGAGACGGGGGTGAAAGAGAGAGAAAGATCCCGAGCACTTCGCCAAAACGAGCACTTCTCGACCGTTTTTCGCCCGTCTGCGTTCCTCGAGAGTGTCTCTCGATAATTGAAGACAAATTGCTCTGAAAGCCTGCAACTGCAAAAATGTACGCTTGACAATTTTTGCTTCCGTTGGATGGATTTAGCAAGAAAATATGGGCGCGCCCTGAAAAAGTGCATTAGCTTAAAAATGCGCGATTTTGTAAGATGCTTCGTCACGTGAATAATGGACAATAATTGTCAATCGCGCGCGCGCACGACGCCTACACGGAAAGAATGGTTTTGCTGAAGTATCTAAAAATTTAGCCATACACAGGTCTGAAAATAATTTTGTTAGAAAGTATTATAATTATGTACTATTGAAAGTAATTATGTAGAACGCTCAAGCATAATGATAATGCTGCAAAACATTTTGATATTCTAGTAATTATATATTTTAGGCGTCCTACATAATTATTTTGATGCTCCACAACAAAATTATTTTCAGATCTGTATCTGGCTAAATTTTTAGATACTTCAGCAAAATCATTCTTTCCGTGTAAGTGCTAGACTACACGCGTTCGTGAGTTTTATTTTATTTCTCTCTCTTTGTCTCCTTCTATCGTTCCTTTGGCTCTGCGCACAATGGAGAAATAGATATTAGGAATAGGAATTAAAATTTTAGAATCAGTTTTCTCAATGAATATTGAACGTAACGCACAATGGATATTAATAAGATATAAAACATAAATGTGTTATACGAAACACAACATAACTTAATATTTATTTATAGTGTTCATTGAGGAAACTAATTCTAAAATTCTAATTTCTATTCCTAATATCTAATATTCCTCCATTGTGCGCAGGGCCTTACATAATATTAATATTATTGCTCCCCGGCTTTCCAACGCGTTTTAAATCTCTCATCGTCGATTCCTAAAAACTCGTAACGGGTCACATTTAATATCGCATCGCTATCAAGTTCGTTAGCGATCAATTGATATTCATTGCAATTTGTGAAAGCTCTGTAACGATTCTCATCGGATATAACTGAGTGAAAAGCGAATTTAATGTATCGAGTCCCCGATATTGTATTCGCGCGAAAGTCCGCAGAGGTCGGAAGCAAAGTAATGAAGTGCAATGCGCGGAGCACACCGTGAAAGTTGATCGATAAAGATCTAAATGAAAGTCGCGGAGGGAATATAAAGCGACTCTCCGGAGTGCAGCTACTTTGCGTAGGACCGACCGGTTTACCACCGGGGAAAGAGAGGAAGGACGTTTTGCACACGTTACGTGTTCTACACTGATTGGGAACTTGCCGTCTATAAGTCATAACTCGTCTCGAACGAAAATAAATAATTTAGCTGAGCTAGTCGCACCGCGTACAAATGCACACTCTTGCGCGTGTACCAGTATAGTATACGAGGGACGTTTGATAAGTAAGGTAAATGAGGCATTGATGTCAGTATTATTAGCAAAGTTCTTTTCTTGATATTAAGCATCATTCTTCAAACAAGTAAATATCAAATTTCAAGTCAGTGTGATGTTTAGTTTTCGTGTGACAGTCCGCCAAAGCAGACGCTTCTGGTAGTTTTCGGAAAATGGAAAAACAAGAAGTTCGTGCAGTGATTAAGTTTTACTTTTTAAAAGGGAAAACGGCTACTTAGATCAAAGCCAAATTGGAAAAAGTTCTTGGTAGTTATTCTTCTTCGGTCAAAACCGCTCATAATTGGATTGCCGACTTTAAACGTGGTCGTACAAGCTGTAAAGATGAACCCCGCAGTGGACATAATGGCATAATGACCTTCGAACATCGTTGGATCAAATGAATCGAGCTAAAAGAAGATTACATTGAAAAATAAATGTCAATTATTAAACCAAAACGATGTTTTCATTTTCGTTTACCTTACTTAGGTATGTATCAAACGCCCTTCGTATTTAGAGCTATCGAAGATCGTTAAAAAGCGAAATCGTTGAAAAATGACGTTGATTTTATCATCGGTGATCCTCATCGCGTTGTTACACTTTCGAATCTATTAGGTCTCAATTAGAGTACTCTTCGGCGTCCTATCTGGCATAAACAATGCCGACGATTTTAATTTCCCTCGTGTTCGCGTTTGTCATCGTGAAAAGGTACGGGACTGGAATTATTTAGACCCTAAGGAACGCGGGGATCCTCGGATGTTCTCATGGGAGTGTAGGAGAAGATAGAGCTTGGTCCAACACGTAAGTCGGAGTGTCGGGCACCGCGACACGCGTTATTTCGATAATTAGGAGCTTTCCCCCGGACGAAGGTAACGATGCCGCCTTCTCACGAACTGGTCCGGGAATTCTACGGTCCTTGTCCGCGGCTTCGGTCTACAGATAACGCACGCCTGGACGATCCGGCCCGATTCCCTCGCGTCCTGCTCCAATCTATCTCCGACATATCGCGGGGCCGTCTCTTGTTTCCCCGAATTATCCGGCGACGCGATGTCTCTTATCGAAACGCTTCGTTTGGGAAGCTTTCCATCACAACGACTAGCAAACGACCAAGATATAAATCTCGCGTAAACTGACATGATGCTTTTCCCAGCGAGGCAACTGGATTCTTAGGCCGGTATTCATAGTCGATTCTCATATTTAAGATTGTCTTAAATACAATCTTAAGATGTCATAAACCAATTACAGAGCCGTATTACACGGAGAAAATTTTATATTAAAAATTACTATGTATGGCAGTAGCCGTGGACCATTGCTGGAATTATAAAAATTTTTACTATGTTATTATATTAATAATTATTAAACTCTTTTGTGAAAACATAGTAAAAATTTTTATAATTCCAGCATGGTCCACGGCTACTGCCACACATAGTAATTTTTAATATAAAATTTTCTCCGTGTAGCATCTCAAGATATTACTCAAGACGGTCTTGAAATTAAAACGGACTACGAATACCGCACGGAAAGAACGGTTTTGCAAAAGTATCTAAAAATTTAGTCAGATACAGATCAGAAAATAATTATATTGGACCATCCAAAATAATTATGTAGGACGCTCTAGCTGTTTGCTAGAATGTCAAAACTTTTTGCAGCATTGCACGGAGAAAATTTTGTATAAAAAATTACTATGTATGGGAGTAGCCGTGGACCATTGCTGGAATTATAAAAGTTTTTACTATGTTATTATATTAATAATTATTAAACTCTTTTGTGAAAGCATAGTAAAAATTTTTATAATTCTAGCATGGTCCACGACTAGTGCCATACATAGTAATTTTTAATATAAAATTTTCTCCGTGTGTCATTATGCTTGAACGTCCTACATAATTATTTTGGATGATCCAACATAATTATTTTCAGATCTGTATTTGGCTAAATTTTTAGGTACTTCAGCGAAACCGTTCTTTCCGTGCAGCCTTAGATCAACTATCTTAGACGAAGAAAAAAATACGACTGTACAATTGTTTTTTAACTTGGCGAACTTAGCGATCTCGATGCGGTCTACCTTTACTGCACTCGCGTTTTCTCGGATCGTACATACCTACATAAGTCCTGAAACCCTAGCGACGCCACGTTCAATCAGCGACAAAGGAGGCCTGGCTACGCGACTCTGAATACTTGATATCAACCACTTTACTCCGCGCACGCAGGAGTTACGGCCTTGATCCATACCGTGGGCAAGTTGCGCGGCACCTTCCCGTCGCCGTCGCCGTCCCCGCCGTCGTGCACACGGTAAATCGTGTGCGCCGCGTGTGCCGTGGGTACCCACAGACACGAACACAATGCGCGGTAATTGAGTTACAGAGGCATAGCGCGCGCACGGGCAGCTCTTCAGCCCGAGAGTGATTCCACGTGGACGACACGACAGACTCGCAGGTCCGATCCGATCGTATCCGGACGCATCCCTCGGAATGCGATGCCGATAAACGAGAATCCGATTTTTCCCGCTTTCGGAATATCTTCACGGAAAGAAGGTTTTGCTGAAATATTTAAAAATTTTGCCAGATACAGATCTGAAAATAATTTTGTCGGGTCATCCAAATAATTATGTAGGACGCCCAAAATAGTTGCTAGAATATCAAAACTTTTTGCAGCATGATCATCATGTTTGAGTGTCCTACATAGTTACTTTTGATGGTTTAACAAAATTATTTTCAGATCTATAACTGGCCAAATTTTTAGATATTTCAGTAAAACCGTTCTTTCCGTGTTCTAACGCCTCGTCTTCCAGCGTCCTAGAGATCTCTGAAATCGATATTAAGGTAAATGCCCCAGTGATCGGACAATGCTTTTTTGTCATAATATTAAAATTTAATTGTAATCTTTTATATTATTACAATTAAATTTTAATATTATAAAGATACAATTAAATTTTAATATTAAAATAATTAAATTATAATATTAAAATTTAATTAAAATCTTTATTAAAGATTTTTATTATAATATTAAAATTTAATTGTAATCTTTAATAAAGATGGACGTAACAACATTCTCATGGCGATTGAATTATTAAGCGGACTCTCAAGTAAAAACGCGTTTTCTTTTGTGCACCATTTTAGCACCCCTTTTTACGGTACCCCAGAAAATATTAAAAAGCTGCGCTTCGCGCATGTATATCCGCGATGAAATTAACAGATAATAAAGCGTCGGTGTCGCGTTAGATCCGCATCTTCGTCGCGGGCTTTCTCTCCTTTTCATTTTTTTAAATGCACGTCCCACGCACGCGTGCGTGTGCGTAACGCAGCTACGTGCAACCGCGTCGCGAGGCAATAACATTTTTCACACCGCGACAGTGCCGATCGATTATTTCTGATCCTAGTAATAATAATATGTGAATGTAATTGCCCCGTCGTTTAGATTAGCTATTAATTGCTTTTCCCCTCGGTGTATTTCATATGATGGGTGTCATTTATGGCCGCGCCGTTGCCGCGCGAGAGAAACAACTTGATATTGCCTCTGGCGCGATTGGTTGCGTCTTGCACCGCCGGGCCTCCGCGAGTTTAACGTATATGTACACGGGAAAAACGATTTTGCTGAAGCGTCTAGAAATTTAGCTACACGGAAAGAATGGTTTTGCTAAAATATCTAAAAATTTGGCCAGATACAGATCTGAAAATAATTTTGTTGGGTCATCAAAATAACTATGTAGGATACTCAAACATGATGAAAATGCTGCAAAAAATTTTGATGTTTTAGCAACTATTTTTGGCGTCCTACATAATTATTTTGATGACCCAACAAAATTATTTTCAGATCTGTATCTGGCCAAATTTTTGGATATTTCAGCAAAACCGTTCTTTCTGTGTAGATATAGATCTGAAAATAGTTATAGTGGATCATCAAAGCAATTATATTGGACGCTCAAGCTAATTTCTAGAATGTCAAACTTTTTGCATCATTATCATCATGTTCAACATAATTATTTTGTTCAACATAATTAATTTCATTCTCTTTAGAAGGACCAAAACCCATGGTCGAAAAACGTCGCGATTCGCGATATATTAATTTAAATTAAAAATTGGCCGGTTGTGTCGAAAAAAATCTCTTCTGGAGTATAATTATTTCGATCGTTCGACATAATTATTTTCAGAACTGTATCTAACTAGATTTTTAAATACTTCAGCAAAATCGTTCTTTCTATGTACGTGTGTACGATTCAGACGAGTCTTACGAGCCGAGTCATCTATGGACATGTATGTGTAGCGTGTGGAAAAATTTTTGAAAGTTTCTACGGAAATTAATTGATTTTTGTATCTTCTTCACTTGATTCTAGCTATATAGATCTCCACAACGCAGGCGTCTGGTGCCAGTTTTAATCCTTAACCCACGAGATGCGATATAGATATTAATTCCTATTTTTTTCCTTTTACAGTTCAATCACAATCTAAAATTTACATTCATGATTTTCTGCCTTTTTTTAAAAACTAACATTCTAAAAATTGAGTCTGACAAATATGGTGGGAAAGAACAAATCGCCATCTTGAAAACTGCGGGCGGTATCATATACCGCACCTCATGGGTTAAGGGTTGAAAAGGAGAAGAATCCAGATAGCAGAGTGACGTCAAAAGATAACAAAGTAACGTTTACTGATGTTTAATAGACGTTACTATGTCGTCTTTTAACGTCATTCTACTACTTGGGAAGGATCTTAGGAGCTACGCGCAAGTATGCTCTAAAAAGTGATTCCATTCTCTCTCTTTTGTTTGAAACATTTGACTGCTGGATCTTTCATCGGATTAGTAAGGCCCTGCGCACAATGGAGAAATATTAGATATTAGGAATAGGAATTAAAATTTTAGAATCAGTTTTCTCAATGAATATTGAACGTAACGCACAATGTGGATATTAATAAGATATAAGATATAAATGTGTTATACGAAACACTACATAACTTATTATTTATCTATAGTGTTCATTGAGGAAACTGATTCTAAAATTCTAATGCCTATTCCTAATATCTAATATTCCTCCATTGTGCGCAGGGCTTAACGATTATAGTGAAAAAATATTTACTGAAAATATGAAGTGATTTTTATTTTCATTAATTAAGAGACACAAATTAGTAATTACACACAAGTGGCGTTAGGATTGAGAGCTCATATTACCAAGTTTAACATTAGGATGTATATTATATTTTTTAAAGTTTATAAATCTAATAACTATATACATAAATTATCAAAATACAAAAGATAAAAGAGCTTATTGTTAGATATCTTATTAAGGGATGAGCCTCGATATAATGCTATGTGGTTCCATCTACAGATACAGACCGACATCAAGAGACGCGGAAACTTCAAAGTGGCGCCATTTACCGATCGCACCTCGCACTAACGGAGGCATGTTGAATTTGAAACTCAACCACGACACAGGTGTGACACAGGAGACAATTGACGCTTCGGTAACGCTGTCTTACGATTTGTATAACAAACAGAATTTATTTTTAAAATTCTCCTAAAATACATTGAATTTCAACGTAGGACACTAGCTAAGTCCTAAGGTTTTAAAGGAATATTGGGCCAGTATTGAGGATTCGCTGTATCCTCGTATCTTTCCACTGTGCTCCGCAGAGCGGCTTCCATCGCCAATATCTTGGAGCTGGCATCGCCGTACAGCAGATCGGCCTCTTCCTTCCTCAACCGGGCGCTCACGACAGCGCCGACGAAGGGTGTCTCCTCCTCCTCCTCCTGCGTGGTCCTGTCAGATCCATACTTTCGCCGCATCTCTCGTTTATGCCTTTCGCTCGTCTCGAAAAAGTTCAGCACGTCCTCGGTCACGATGAACTCGAAGTTCTCGTTACTCGTATCGAGTCCCGTGTGGTTTTCGTCCTGATCATCATCGTCGTCGCCGTTGTCCTCTGCAGGATAAATATCCTTCCGAGTGTCACGATAGTTGCGACGTTGAGCTAGGAATCTCACCTTGTCGCGCAGCAGTTTATTCTCGTGCTCGAGGGCGATGCAACGCGATTTCCACCAGACCATGCTGTGTCTGCAAACCGAGAGGATTCACTTTGACGATTCTTTGACTCTAATGTTCATTTCTACCAGTGTAGATTAACTCTAATCTCGGTTTAACTTACTCTTTATCTTTTTCTAGTTCTAAGGCCCGGTTTCACCAACGCGAGTTAATCTAA